>PVKA01047015.1:0-14579 GCA_004027165.1 Ctenomys sociabilis | reverse complement strand
TTTGATGCCCAGAGAATCGGGGAGATTCCCACTCAATCAGTGGGCTTTAGGTCAGGGGATCCGGGGAGGTGTTGGGGACAGGGATCCGTAGAGCGCGTGTGGGAAGAAGCCAAAGGCTCTCCCTCAGACTCACCACACTCTCACTGCTCTGGGAAGCCTGGTGAGTCCTGTAAATTCGCTCTCGCTGGGAGAGTTTGGCACGGGATCCAGGAGGCCGCTGGAGTCAGCCACTGTCTCTGGCCGGTCTCAGGAGCTGGGCGGGGGCGGGCGGGATGGAGCAAGATGGCGGAGTCGGCCGCGCTGTCTCTGGCCGGTCTCAACAACACTGTCTTATTGATATTTGTACTTCAATAAAATAAAAAATACATTAAAAAATAAACCTTGTGTATGAAAGCAAAAAAAAAAAATAAATAAATAAATTATACTTAAATATGAGATGCTTCCAAGATATTGAAATGGTGATATTAAATAAAGAGTTGTATATATGAAGCTGGAATTAAGGAAATTGTTGCAGATAAAATGTGTAAAGTGTATGTAGACCAAGATGGTGCAGAAATATCCTAGGCATTGTGTGTGTGTCTTATTATATATTATAAATTTGCATCATTTGATATAGACCAGAGGACTTATTTGGGTTTTCGAAGACATGATTATAAATGAAGAAGCGTAAGGGTTGCGTTAGTGCTAACTACATATATAACGAAGGTAAAGAGGTATGTAAATAGATTTTGATCCAAAGGAAACTTGGGAGCTAGAAGAAGTTGATTCTGGATACAGCAGATTAAGTGGGAGGATACTGTGCAAGGCTGCTTCATCTTTTACCTCAGAGCACTGGAAGTTATGGTATTTCAGCAGCTTAACAACTTTCAACAGTGCAAGGTGCATTTGGTGAGATTCCACTACCTGCGGTGCTCAGGACAAATTGTAGTCCATCCACGTGAAAGCTGTTACTGAGTCTGGATGCCTTGTAGTAATAATGGTAAGTGGCTCTCTGAGCCTGAGTTATACTAGCAATAGTGTAACTGGTGAGAAAGGGGAATTTTAGTCATATCTAACAAGTGCTTGTGACAGAATGAATGTGACTGCCTCAATAAATGGTTGGAGGAGCCTACAAAGACCTGGAAAGATCTGCATTTACAGCACAGAAGGTAGTTTTGTACCAATGGAGAGAGAACTAGGGTGGGATCCCTTTGGCTTCCTATTTTTTCTGTGACGCTAATGCATTCAGCTTAAACAGAAACACTACAGACTGTGAGCCATTCTGCTAAGCTGACTAGACTCTGCTGTGCATGCAGTGTGTCATAGCCAAAAACCACTGTCGCACCGAGCTGAGCTGCTCATTAGTGTCTCGATAAGCTCTCTTTCCCATATTCTTTGTCACCTTGGAATTGTCTTCCCTCTTCTCCTCTCCCTGGCTTGCATTTTAGCTGACTCAAATTCCATCAGTTGAATTTTGCTCCCTTTCTTGGATTCTCTCTTTAGCTTTTTTGGGGGGTGGGTGGAACTAGGGATTGAATTCAGACCCTTGTGTTTGCCAGAGAAGCGCTTAATCCACTGAGCCATCTCCCTGGCCCTGCTTTTCCATTTTTACCTCTTCACCTCTTCTAGGTACTTTCAAACTTTTGAATTTCACTCAGCTCTAACTATACCCATTCTCTTCTTTATTTCTGGTCTCTTTTTGATCCATTCTTGCTTGATCTTTTTCACTATGGATATTCCTCTAGCATTGCCATGATTTACATCTAACCCTCCTCAAGCATCATATGTTAAAGGGGCCTTTGCACAGTGACTGTGTCTGGGAGTTTATAGCTTGACTGGCTGATAGGAGGCAGGACTCTGATCTGAAGAGCTGAATCAGTTGGGGCGTGTCCAGGGAGCACTCACGTCCTCTCTTTCTGGTCCCTTTGCTCTCTACTTCCTGGATCCTATGAGGTCAGTAGCTTGCACCTTCCCCAGACCCTACTCTAATGACATTCTGCCTTGGAACTGGTGCACAGTTGACTGCAACATCTACAAATTGTGAGCTAAATAAACCTTGCCTCCTTTAATTTGCAGATTTTGTGCAGTGTGTCTCAGTACAAGAAAATAACCAAGAGCAGCGTCTTTCCTATTTCCTCCATCCTCACATAGTTCCACTTCCCTTCCAAGTAAGCTGTTGCACAGCTTGGATGGGGCATCTAAACAATAACGAGCAAGACATCTGTGGATCTCCCGTAGCTTACTGCAGTTGCTGGCACCGTGATATGAAACACCTCATTTAGATTCTTGGCCTTACCACTTTGGCCAAGTTAATAGAGCTATTTCATCATAATTTTCTATTTTTTAATAGACTCAATTGCAACAATTTGTTTGTAGGACTAAATTTTGACCCAAATTTATGGGCTTTCCACAGGATAGTTTATGGCGCAAAATGAAGTTCAGCAACACACTGTCCGTTACTCCGCGATGCGGCTTGTCTGCACTGTGCCCCAGCTACGAGCGCAGGCACAGCTACCCAATTCCGGCGCATGTCTCTCCATGCCTCTCCACTGTCTGTTACCTGCATTTTTCTGCAGAGAATCTTTGTCTTCCTCTCTTGGCAGACTCTTCTGGCACCACTTCACTCGGTCTCACCTTTCTCCTCCATTCCAGAACAATAGCTCTAGGAAATATCCTTTTCTCTTCTCACCCGTTTTCTGCTCCCAGTACAGGTTATCACATGTTCGTAGCTTGATATATTACCTTATTAGCCCCCGGTACATATTTAGCTTTCTATATGTGTAGCTGAAGATAGGTCTGCAATTGCTCAGTCTTTGAAAATATGCAAGTAATTGCCGGGTCCTCTTTCAATAGAGTGCTGTTTGATATCTGTGACAGTTGGCGTGGACAGGGAGTTTATTTGTTTGCATTTATGGTTGTCACATTGCTTGTGAATGAATGGTTTCAAGGCAGCCTGGCCGTTCCTTCAGCACTTCTGTGAATTTTCTCTTCTCCTTCCTGCACTGCACAATGCACATGGTGTCACCCGGCCTACGTCTTTTCTTTCCAGGACATGAGATGTTAGGTCAGCTGTTGTCCCAACCAACCAAGGCGAATGCCTTTTCCTGTGCTCCCATATGCTCAGAAAGCATTCTAACTAAACCCTTCTGGCACCATCCCTGCTTTTGTGTTCTCAGCCCTTAGCTTTTTGTTGTTTCCCTGCCTTCCTGAGTTTTACATAATTTGAAGGGAGCTGCTGTACGAAAAGTAGAACTGCATGAGCTTCAGACCATTCCACTCAAAGATCTTCCATAATTGGCTGCTTTTAAAAATGGTATAAAAGAGAATATTTAGCGTATTCTCAATTTCCCACCTAATTTCTTCTGGTCTGAGATCTGCTCAGAGGTGGCCATAAAGAGCAGGAGCTGCCTGCCTTTTCTTTTCTTTCTTTCTTTTTTTTTTAGGTTGTTCTTAAAGTCTGAATTGGAATTGATTCACATTTTATTCATGGCTATACTTGGTGGGTAATTTACAAAGTCTGAGATGAGGGTTTATTTTTCCCTGCTGAAGGCTGTAGGGATGTTTTTGTCAGGATTTGGAAAATGTGCTCTAGGAGTAGGGTGATGAATGGAAGGCTGCCTCAAAGAAATTCAGGCTGTCAGGGAAGGTTTTATCTCCATTTGGAAAGTGGAGCACGATAAGTACAGATCTTTTAAAAAGCTGTGAAAACTTTCTAAGGTAAGGGAGAAGGTCAGTCTAGTGTGGCTTTCCATTTACTTGTAGCTTTCAGCCTGCCTTGTACAACAGAAAAGTGGAAGCTACGGTCATTCAATTTCTTCCCCCACTGTAGCATAATATTGTGAAAACTTACCAGCCACATGGCTTTTAAGGGGACTTAAACTTTTATTTTTTTTTAAGTTAGGAAAATGAAATCTATGACATTTTTAATTTTTTTCTGTTTGAAAGGAACTCCTGCAGTACTACTTAGCATTTTATAAAACAAATTTGTAGATTTTACTTTTAAATGTATGCAGATATGTTTGCATTTATAGAAAAATATTTTTAAATAAATTTAAGATGTAACAACGTGGTCTAAACAACAGACATATGAGCAAACTGACGTAAATACGATGTTAGTACTCTAAATCAGAGATTTTTGCTCTATAATTCATGGTGCTGTGAACAGTCAATAAATAAATTTGGAGATTAAAAAAGAAGCACAAGTAAATCCAGAACTGATAAAGATTAAAATTTTAATGTGTTATACACAGGAATTGAAAACAGAGTTTGCTTAAAGGGGGACTCAATTTGGAAAGAAGAGTGGCAGAAACCTTTCATAATAAAGAGAGAGAAGTTAGTAAAAGCAAGTGGACGGAGGTATTATATTTCAAAATAATCTTCATACATTCATCATTATAACTGAACACCTTACCATTTCATGCATTTTTTTAAAAAGTAGTTCTTTATTTTATCTAACTGATGTTGAATTTCTCTATTCTTGAAACTTCTGCCATTATCTTTAAACCAACTTTCAGATAAGCATAGCCCATGTTTCATGTGGAAATACTGAGGAGAAATGAAAACATTAAATTCAGCTCTGCCTCCCCATGTAAACTGTCTCTTCTTTCTGATATTGAGAAAGAACTCCCTGGTGACATCTGTGGAATCTCACCTTTTGTGTTCTGACCTGTCAATTATTACCCGCACTTTCTCTGTCCTCTGTGATGCTTCTCCAAATTGACAAACACATTTTATTTATTATTTATTTATTTATTTTTCTTTTTTGAGGAACTGGGGATTGAACTGAGGCCTTTGCACTTGACAGGGAAGCGCTTATTCCACTGAGCCATCTCCTCAGCCCCTATAAACACATTTAGATTTAGTTTTTTTGGTTTTGTTTTACTTCTTCCCTTCAAAATATACTTTTTCCTCTTTTAAGCATTTTATTTGAGATTACCAAAGTGTCTTGCATAGCAAATGACTATTAAAGTAGATGTACAATGAAAAAGGGTAGTAAAACTAAATTTGTTGAAATGCCAAATGAAGTTTCTTTAAAGATACCACTCAACTCAATTAATTAAGGAATAATGTATCTGTAACAATTCCAAGATAATTCGAACATGTTGATCCATCAGATATTTACAGAAATAAATTCATCAAAATGCACAAAAGAATTTATTATCATAGAAGACAATAAACACTAACTCTTGGATTATCATATAGAATCATTTGCATTTCTTTTAGAAACATGTCATTTAAGGTTTCTTAAAGAAGAATTATTGGCATTGTGCTTATTTATTTATTTATTAAAAATAATTTTAATGAGGAACAAATAGCAATGAGAAAGTTTTAAAAACGAATCGTAGGACAGTTTCAATAATCAATGCATCCCATATTGTTGACTTTGTGGTTATTCATTGTACAAGACACAGTCATGATATCCTCTCCACAAACACTACTAGAACAAATCTTACTATTCATTGAATTAAGAGAATGTAGCTGTATATCTAACCTAACTATATGGAATATATAGATACAAAATGATCCTTCATTTGTATCCCCCTTTTTTTGTTTAGTTTTGTCAGAATAGGGTATTCATTGTTATTTAAATATTGTAGGTGCCTGAATTCAGCAAAATATTCCAATATAGTCTAGTAGTACATAGTGGTAGTAAATTTTCTGTAAAATTGGCAATGTCAGAAGTTGTTGACCTGAGCTTTTTACAGCTCAGCATATTAATATGGCTTTACTTTTTAAACTTCATTTTTAGACTTTTTTGCTGGATGTTTAAGACTAAGATAAAGCAAGACCTATATAACAAGAAATGTAACTTTTGTATCAGATAAAGACAGTCAAATCCCCTTAGGATTGATCTTGAAACCCTGTATACTGCAGTTTGTAGAACCTTTGTCAGTGTCAGCCATGTGGATGAGTTACGGCCATTGCCTGACCAGTTGGTTCTCTGTGAAAGTCTGAGAGAATGTTTTCTCTCCATGTGACTTTCCTTAGGCACACTCTACATCATCAATCACATTTCTCTGTAGCCCAATAATCTCCTTGATCAGAAAATTTGGGACACCACTGAGTTACAGGATATTATAGTACAAATTCTCCTATGTCCTAAGTTCTCACTGACCTTGAAAGGCTAGGGCCAAAATATTGGCTGTCCTTGCAACCTTTCTTTTTCTCTAAGTTTTGGTCTACTAACTTAGTGTTGTATCAGATAAGCATTACTCTTTATGGCTTTTAGCAAACTCAGATAAATAAAAAATAGGAAAATGGACAGAAGAACACAACGTGGAAATTGGGATGATGTCCAGGTGTACTGCTGCTGGCAGAAGACCATCAGCACTGTGCTGAAATTGACCCAGTAATAGGTTTTGTGTTTTCAAATGCTGATAATCTTTGATGACTCTCAAAGTACTTTCTACAAAATGGAAAAAAGGCTGTTTTGATAGTTTTGATATAAGGAAACTTCATCTTTACTGAAGAATTACGTTAGTGAAAATGAAAAGAAGTGATTGGCTGAGGAAACTGCTGAATAGAGTAGGGAAATGGAAAATTTCTCCAGTGTTCAAGGACATCCTAAAAATAATGCCATACAATGACAGAACCATCAAAATAATTCCAGAAAACATTCAATTCATAGAAATCATTGTAATGGCCAAAGATGTAAGGGCACCCATAACATAAGTAGCTGTCATAGGAATGAAGTAACAGCCACAACAACAGCAATAATCACAGTAAAACTCAAAGTTCACCTGTGAGGTTGGGAAAATTTCAAAACATTGGGCAACATCTATACTGTCAAGTGCTTAGGCAAATGGCTCTCTTATGAACATTTGGCAATTCTGTAAATTACCGTGAAATACTTGAAAAGAATTTTGTCATAACTTATTAAAATTCAATTTTTGTATGCCTTTTGGCTTAACAGAGCATCATTATTTATTTATTCAACAAAATAAAAATTCAAGGGTAGAAAGACATATGTCAAAGAATTTTATTGAAACATCATTTAGTATCACATAAACACAGGAACTTGAACAACCAAACAGCAATATTAATACAGTTGAGCTAATAGCAAAATATTCTTCCCTGCTAATAGCAAAATATTCTTTCCCACATGTACAATGAAGTTATTGTGAGAGCCATGAAAAATGTAACCACAGAGCTTTCAGGGATATTATGAATTAATGGTAAGCATGGTCTGAAGCTTCTATAGGCATTACTGGTCTAGATCTGCACTCTTATAGTGTTAAATATAGCATTCATTTCATAGGTACATATGCTATTTCAAATTATTCCACAATATTATAGCTTCATGTTCAAAGTCTTTCAGGTTTTGCTTTTCATTAGAATTCAGTCCACATTTCTAGCACCATCCAGAAGGACTCAGCTCTTACCCTCTCCTCAACCTTCAAGGAACTTTAGCATGGCTTACCTATCTCTAGGATGGCATCCAGTTTTTGGCTATTTTGAAAATGTGCAACTCTTTTCCCTTGGAACTTATAAACTTACTACCCATTTCCCCTACCCTGAACAATCTTTCCCAAATGCTGCTTGCTAAAAATGTTGTCTCTTCCCTGAAATGATTACATTCATCCTACAATAGGAATTAAGTACCCTAGTTATAAATTTTCTTAAAGATTCCAAAGAACAAATTTTTTTCCACATAGAAACCAAACTGGCATCTAATGAGGCTGAAAATGGCAAAGCAGTGTGAAGGTCTTGAGTATTCTTTGTGTGGTGAGCAAGAAAAGTACTCATTAAATGTATTTTCTAAACCAGAATTCTTTACAATAGAGGACAAGGATCAGATGTAGAACTCATATGCATCAGTCACTTTGAACAGATTCTGAATTATTTCACTTACAAAGAATTACAACTCAGCATACAAAAGTCAAATGTGGTCTGGTTATTTCAACATCTGGTTAATTTATCAGGGTGAAGATCAAGTATCATGCTTGACTGTGCTAACAATAAGCACTAAATGTTTACGTATGAAGCAAGAATTAATTTAAGAGATAAAGCACAAAATATCAAAATAACTTGAAGGAAAAACTAAATGTTTTATACTTAGGGAAGGAAATCACTGCTGAATTACTAGAAACAATCTACATTCATTAAGCAATGAATGTTAGATAGCATTCACCTACTAAGTACAAAATATGAAAGTTTACAATATTAAATTGTTTCATTAGATATATCTACCTAGCCAACATGAGCATATCAGACACCTCAACAGGATGTTGTATTGCACAGGTTGTGAGTAATTTGCAATACATTAATATGTATCACTTATATTCATCTCTATTTTGGGAGAGCTACATTACCACAAATTGCAAGCTATCATTTATATATACTACTATCTTAGAGTAAATATACCTTGAATCTGTATATTGTTTACAGCTTTCTGGTCACATTAATTCATAGTATGTATTATTTTCCAATAAAAGCTCTAAATTGGAGGGGCTTCAAGCATGTGTTTAACTGTAGCATTTATTTTGGTAGCAGTATTAGAATAGATGTTGATGGCTTTGGACACAAAATGAATAACTTAAGGTTCTGATGACTTACTGCCCACTAAGTAGAACATGCAATACCTACAATTAGTTTGCAGGATGTTTTAACAGATTTTAATATATGAATAATGAATACCTCACTCAATTTTTTATACTCATTAACAGTGTGGTTTTTAAGGATTCTATTAATGTAAGGATCTTGCAATAATATACATATAATTTATATATGCATAAATTATATAATATTATATATGTATATATTGTAAAGCTGTTAGTCTTAAAGCTCCAATGCAGAAACATTGCTACCACATAAGAAAAAGTAAAAAAAAAATCTAACAGTTTTACTTTACATCAGCTATGAAAGCAGGCGAAACAAAGGGTGGAAAAAGGAAATATTCTAAATTATCAGCATGGTTTTCCTTTTTCTTGTCAGTATGGATTACAGATATGTTTGTGAAACCAGACAACTTTTGTTCCAGACTCTTTGAGTCTATTTTATTGGTAAAATATTACAGAAATTTTCTCTGTTATTGGGCAAAGTTACCATAGGTTAGCCAGAGTTAATATCTATTTCTACCCTTCTGTAGAACTTTGTTACAAATATGAATTATTTTTTACAATATATAACAAAATGAAATAGATTCTAAATCAACCAAAAAGCCTCAAAGGTTGCTAATTCCCTGAAACCTGGAAGTTTAATTTAATTGTCCCATATATATATATATATATATATATATATATATATATATATATATATATATATATTACTATGAAATAGTACCATATTTCCAAAAACTTTGTAAATTTGGAGAATTCTGCACTGTAGCAAATTATTTTATTATCTCCCAGATAATTTAAACTTCTAAGTTAAATTGGTAAGTAAACACTCAGTAAATGTCTGTCCCCAAACCTGGCGTTCTGAGAACGTGGGGAAATAGAAGTTATATATGAGTTGCAAAATGTTGTCATATGCAAACCCATACAAGTTGTACACAGATATAATAGAAATGCAATAGCAAAGTGATTGCCCAAAACAATATTTCTAAAACTATTTGATGTTTGAATAGGAATAAGAGTAAAACTTTGGTCATATTTCAGCAATAGTATTGGAGATAGTAAATCTCATGTGTAAATTCTTAGCGATGGGCTAGTGTGCAGATGTGGAACATCAATAATGAGATTTCTCTAGCTTCCCAGCATTATTACATGAAAAATATATTTTATTAAATACGGTCATATAAGTTCTTCACACTTTTCACAAACCAGTGTAGAAATGAAGATGAATTCATAAATACCTTCCCAGCACTAAAGGCAGTCATCAGGCCTTGTATGCAAATGGTAAGCCACAACAAGCACTAATTAATTAAGTTTTGTTGCTTTTTGGTTTTCTAAGACAGGTCTTCCTGGTACTTTGGGCTGGCCTTGAGCTCACAGAGATATCCTCCTGCCTAAGCTCTTAAGTAATTTTCTTTTCTGAAAATAACTTGGCAAATGGTACTAACCTCATAAGCTAAAGAAAAAATAGATTTGAATGTTTAGGTTTTGATTTATGATTTGGTCAGAATGAATACAGACATTTTAACTGAATGTAATTTTTTTCTAGGCACAATGGACTTTATGAAAATGTTATTTGAAAGAATAGAATGTTCTAGATGGTCAATAAACATAAAGGGATGGAACTGAAGTGTATCTTACAGAGACAGCGGCATTCCTTCAGCTACTGCTCTTTATGTGACGCTGTTCCCATAGCAGTTACAGGACATTATGCTTTATGGGTTTTCTTTGCCCTTCAAGATATTTATCTTAATTCCATCCTACTTATTTAGTCATAGTCCCAAGAGAATGCATTACTTTCTGGAAGAGATGAAAAATCCCTCGCCATCAAAGATTCCTATTGGATTATGTAAAAAATATGTAGCTGTAGAATTTTTTTATCAGTAAGTTAGTGAAATGAAAATAAAAGGATTTTAAATGGGGAAAATATTGCAAAGATATTTTTTCCACTTACTTTGGAAAAACAAGTTGAGAATTTACATTCAGGGGATGTGTTATCTGAGACCTTATAATGCATCTAATAATAAATCTGTGTGGGGGGACTGATTTTTAAATAAAGCTTTGAATCTCAAGGTACAATTTTTCAGTAATTGTTAGATTTTTGTATGAATTCAAATTTTGGTACCAATATTTATTAACTTGTTTTATCAGGTTTTTTTCACGTAGAAGGCAGACATCAACCACACGATTGTATATATGTATATATAGGTAATATGTAGAGAGAAAATTTTCTTCTGTAGTGTGAAGTTGTACAATGATTTTCCTTGCTGTAATCCCTTGGTAAGACTTCGTAGATAGGAAAACTGAGATTCTTATATATTATGTGGCTCTGATAGTATTAATAGAAATGATTGAACCAATATATTTATATTATTTGTCTAGATTTAATTTAAAATGTGGGCAATGTCTGATGTTTCTGGTGCTATCAAATAACTGGTCTCCACGGAAACTGTGTTATGATAAATGTATCTCTACTCAGATGATCAGTGAGGGCAATTGTAGTATAATAAATCCCGATGAGCCAGAAATGGTCCAGGCAGCCACAGAGCCTAAGGCAGAGCAGAGGAGCCCAGGCTTGACTTTTGAGCTTTTATAAAAGCGATTTCTTGGGGGTAAGTTGTGCTTGTATGTACAGAAGTCTTACTACACAGTGACTGAACACTGATATTCTTCATTCTCAACTAGATAAATCGAACCTCCTTTGTTTGATGCATTGGGGCTCCTAGTCACATTGTCTTTAATGGAAAGTTGCTTGTGCAAAATAAATAAATAAATAAATAAATAAATAAATAAATAAATAAATAAATAAATAAACAGTATATTGTGTATTCCAGTTTATGCAATATACCCTTGTATTTTTATATTTTGATTAATAAAATTATTATTCACACTTTTGAAATTATTTCTTACATAGAAAAATAATTTACTAATATATTATATAAATATATCTGTAGGAGTCCTCTCCAGGTTCTCATCTCAGTCCAAGAAGTCAATATTTGTAATAGCAAAGATCCACCAAATTAATTTTAATCTACCACTCCCAGTGCAACTCATGGCAAAACATATTTGTAACTAATATTTTATAAAATATTAAAACATATTTATAATTATTGGAGATCCAAGAGGCCCTAAGTCCAGCCATGGAGATAGCTTTAAGAACAAAGAGGCTAGGGCCGGCGGTATAGCTCAGCGGACTAAGAGCTTGCTTAGGTAAGCTCAGAGACTAGGGTTCGATCCCTGCTTCTGCTTGCCGCGCCGGCCCCACCTTCAGGTGTGCTGAGCCAGCGATGGAGTCCGAGTGTGGTGGCGCGCGCCTGTAATCCCAGCACTAGGGAGGCAGAAAGCAGGAGGATCACTATGAATGTGGGCTGCATAGTGAGACCCTGTGTACAAAAAAAAAAAAAAAAAAAAAAAAAAAAACTTCAAAAAAGAAAAAACTAAGAACAAAGTGGCTAACCCAGGGATGCACCTGGGTTTTGTTCAGTGGAGGAGGAGTGGCTTGAGGAGGAATGACTGAGAATTGTGGGAAGTAGGTGAGTACTGTGAGCTGAGCTACGTAGGTGGCCTGCATTTACCTCTGCCATATGCAGAGATAGTATCTAATGTTTTGGGGAACTGGTGCTCAGCCAGAATGGAGATAATTGCTCTTCTTTTGAGAGTAGCATTTCAGGTGATACTCAACACAGATGCATTGGGCTGGAGAGATGGCTCAGTGGAATAAGCATTTCCCTAGCAAGCACAAGGGCTTGAGTTCAATCCCTGGTTCCAAAAAAAAAAAAAAAAAAAAAAAAAAAAAAAAAAAAAAAAAAAAAAAAAAAAAAAAAAAAAAAAAAAAAAAGTAGATGCATGCTCACTTATAAGTATTACCTTCTTTAGAGTGGAAAAAATAATATTTATACAAATTTCATTAAAATTAGAGGTGTTCAGAAATAGTATATTTATAGTCTGAACTACAAGGTTAACTGTGCTATTAAGTTAACTGTGCTTCAACTGTGTAGAAGCAGCTGAATACAGAAAAAAAGTTATAATGATTGTGTATTTAGATGTTCTCACAACATGTGCATGTATATGCCTATACAAAGCATGTATACATATATAAGTTGATGAGGCACCTGACATCAGGATGACTATATTGTTCAAAATTTTAAAACATACATTGTTTCGGAACTTGTCCTATCTATTAGAATTGAATTTCTAAGCTTTAACAAGCTTGTGATCTTTTCTGCCTTATTTATTTCCTTTATCATTGTGATCAGAGTATGAGAAAATCCATTGTATAATTTTTTTTTTTTTGTATTTTAGGGAAGTGTCTACAGGGTGTTCAGGGTCTCACTACTAGATGAGATTCATAGTGATTCTCCTGTTTACAGCCTCCCAAAAAATGGGATTTCAGGTGCACAGCACCATTCCCAGTCTCACTTACCATCTTAGCACACTCTATGGGTGGGGCTGACATAGCAGGCCCAGAGATCGAAACCCAAGTCCCTGTGCCTACTTGCAGATGCTTTAATCTGCTAAGCTATTTGACTGGCCCCATTGCATCTTTTAAGAGACTGTCACTTATAAGTGTTTATGGTACCATGAGCTGTTTTGATGATAAAACATTTGGCAAAAGTGTTTATTTCTCTTTGCCCTGCAGCACGTAAAGAGGGGCTAATGTGAATATCTGAATAGATAAGAGCAGAGAATGAGAGGAGAGTTGGTGGCTGGACGGACTCCGTGTCAGAAAGCTGTAACAAAGACAGGACCTTTGGAAGATCAAAGGTGTTAGTCCTTTGAAGATTAGTTCATGTTTTTCAAATGTACTTTTCTTAGTTAGAATGCATTTTTATTTTAGGATACTTGGTATTTTCCATTATTGAAGTCTTTTCTCGTACCTGATTCATATTTTTATTATTATTTTTTAAATTTACACATTGAGGGCCAGCGAAATAGCCCAGCAGACTAACGCACCTGCTCAGGCAAGCTTAGGGAAAGCACAGGGACTGTGGTTTGATCCCTGGCACCACATGCCATGCCAGCCCCATCCCCAGGACGGGTTGAGCCAGTCACAAAAACAGTACATGGTAATACATAGTAATAATACACACTTTGGTAAAGGATTTTATTCAAAGGATTTTTAATGTGTTATTACTTTTAAATATTTATTTTTCTTGTCATCTTCAAATAAAATCTTGAATTCTTAAATCCTTTCATACTCACTTCTAATTCTAAGTCAAGCACACATTGTACAAAAAATGTAAATATTCTAAAAAAGAAGTAGACATTGCTCGCAGCCAGAACAGAGGATAGAATAGGGTCTTGAAGCAAGAGACTCTGAAGTCGTCACAACTGTGAAAGTGTCTGATGTCATCCAAATGAGCCAAATTCAATTTCAGAGGTTTGGCTGCAGCTTGATATTTTGAAAGATGTGATAATGCCGCTGTACCATACATCACCACTGAATGGATTACATTATCAACATCAACCTACATTTAACTTAAATGTACTCTAATCAGGGCCTATGCTAGATATTGAGAGTGCAGACAGGAGTACGGCAAGCACTCTATTGCAGTGATTTCTGTGAAGTCCCTGACTCTGAACCATGGAACTATAAATCGGTTGCATGAAACAAAGAAACATCAATCAAGCACTAATATTTGTCTAGAGTGCTGTGTATAGGGGAATCTAAGCCTGCCTCTGGGCTCAACAGCAAAATACTTGACTCACTTATTTATGGTTCTGGCTGTGTATTGGGGAGTAGAGTGCCTACTGGTTGCAGGTTTATTACATGTTTGTTTACTCTCTTCCCTCACTTTCTTATTTAGAAATAGCATTTCATTGTGTAAATGAAATAATTTAAAGGTGGCCCATAAATGTAATGAACAATATAAGCAAATTGATTCATAATAGATTCTTGTCACATTAAGCACTGACAATGATTTATGACAGTTGATTCTCCATTTTTCACAAACTCACATTTATTTTTAGGTCTACTGATTCACCATTTCGCCCTTTGCTTCATGAAGAACTTAGGGAGCTTTATATTTTTGAGACTCTCAATCC
>PVKA01047013.1:0-14589 GCA_004027165.1 Ctenomys sociabilis | reverse complement strand
ATCCTCCTGCCTCAACCTCCCGAGTGCTGGGACTACAGGCCTGCGCCACTACACCCGCCTTATCACCACTCTATTAATAATACAAATCACGCTACAATGCCTTGTGTATATGTCATGTATATGTGTCAGGATGTCCTTATTTCTGGACCAAATTCTTCTCCACAGCAAATCACCTCACATTTTATACTTGTAGACCCTATATGCGAATGCTTCTCCAAAGGTTCCACATCACATTATGTCAAACGCTTAAAAAATTGACAGAACCTGCCATGCGAAATGATATCATGGTTTTCTTTTCTTTTAATTCTAGTTTTGGAGAAGATCTCGCCAAGTTGCCCACGCAAACTCCTGGGCTCAATCAATCCTCCTTCTTTAGCCTCCCAAGCAGTCGAAATTACAGGGACATAGCAACTGGCTTGGTACTTTAATGGTAATTTGCACTTATTTTTAATGCACTGGAGAATTTAAAATACAAAATAAACTGTTTACTTTATTTCCTTGAGACTGCTGCCCAGAATTGAAACCCCTTGACAAATAGTTCATATCCTAAAAGTTTTATATACATTACTACCCATTCTTTCCATATTTTACTTTCTAGCAATGAATTTGTGCCATTTCCCATGTTCTTCTAGATTTAATGAAAAATTCCTTACAATTTTTCCCAATCTAACAAAACATGATAAAATGTTACTATCTTAATTTGCAATCCTCTGATAGTTCATATGGTCAAAACAAAATTTTATGTATCTAAAATTGGTTGCCAAATATAAAAATAAATAAATAAAATTAGTTGCCACTGGGAGTGGTGGCACACACCTGTGATCCCAGCACTCAGAAGGATTAGGCGGGAGGATTGCTGTGAGTTCAAGACCAGCCTAAACTATGTAGCAAGACCATCTCAAAAAAAAATTTAAGAGGTTGCTTTTTTGGTTAAAAAATTTATTCACACCACACATACAATTTAACCTACCTCTTTCACTCAACAGTGATATTCATACATTCAAAGCAGATAGCCGACTCCGTCCTTTAGCATCAGTCTGCCCAACATTTTGCCAAAATCAAAATATACTATATACATGGGAACCACATAACAAAGGAAACTATATTAACAGTTAACCCTGTCTCGAGCCAACAGACTTTTCTGCTGTCTGTTATGTGTCAGGCACTGTTTTCCATGCTGGAAATACAGAATTAATGTAGGTATAATTTTTAACCTTCAAAAGCCTCAGTCTAGTGAAGAAGATAATTCACAAACAGATAACTATAACAGTTCATGTATGGGGTCAGCCAAATAGCTCAGTGATTAGGGGTTCGATCCCTGGGCCTGCTGTGCTGGTCCTACCCTGGGGTATACTGAGAGGGGGATTGAGACTGGGTGTGGTGAAGCGTGCCTATAATCCCAGCTGTTAGAAGACTGTAAACAGGTGTATCTCGAGTCCAATCTAGTAGTGTGACCCTGAACACCCTGTAAGCCCTTCCTTAAAATACAAAACAAAAAAAAAGAGTACATGTATAATTTAGAATTATTTATGCACTAGGTGTCACAGAAACACAAATACTTTAGGGAAGTCAAAGGAGGAGTTTAAAGGAAGTTTCCTGAAATAGATGATAATTATGCTTCCTTCCCCTATCCCCAGTACTACAGATTCAACCCCAGTCCTTTTTATTTTTATGACAGTTTTACTAATTGCCTAGGCTGCCCTCAAACTTGTGATCCTCCTCCTCTTTCTCAGCCTTCATAGAATTGATCAGTTACACAGAACTGAATAGCATGGCTCTGGGTTAGGCTTTGGCCTAAGGAAATGCCGTGCCTGGTTTGATCTACTCAGGCCACTAAAACTGTCACAGATCAGCAGCCAGGCTGCTTTGCTTTCTCATCGCTTCTGTGCTCACTGAAGTAACACTTTTAATTTCCTTCAAGAGCTTTTTCTTTGTATTTTGGCTAACTGCTGAAGACGCCTCCATTAGCTTTTCACATGCCTTCCTCACTAGCTTGTTTCTAGCTTTTCATTTAAAATGAGAGGTGTGAGCCGGGCGTGGTGGCGCATGCCTGTAATCCCAGCACTCGGGAGGCTGAGGCAGGAGGATTGTTGTGAGTTCGAGACCAGCCTGAGCTACAAAGTGAGCTTAAGGCCAGCCTGAACTGCATAGTGAGACCCTGTCTCAAAAAGACAAAAAAAAAAAAAAAAAAAGAAAGAGAGGTGTGTGATTCTTAAACACACAGGGCTATTGTAGGTTTATTAATTGGCCTAGTTTTGATATTGCTTTGGCTGAGGTAACAGGCAGGAGAAGAGCAATCTGGCTGGTGGAACTCTCTGAACACACATTTACTGATAAGATCACCCTGTTAAGTAGATAAAGTTGGTAGTGCTCCCTGATTTCCCTACTAACAACAAAGATCATTCATGACAGATTGCCAATATAGTAATAATGAAAAAATTTGAAATACTGCAAGAATTAGAAAATATGGCACAGTGACACAGTTGGAAAAATGACACTAGTCTATGCAGTTCTCCAACATCTTGTATTTATGTTATTTATGAAGCACAGTAACACAAGATACACCTGTATACCTCTCACATTTTGATCTATAATCTACCTATAATCACTTACATGCATGACATGAAAGGTAAGAATCAAATGTCCTTTCTTTTCCTTTTGAATATTCTGTTGTGCCAACATTTACCACCTCTCCCCCAGCCAAAGCCTTGTGTAAGTTCACTTTTTATTCTATAATATTTGAGATAATAAAGTTGTAAAGAGAAAAGACTTATTATGTCTCCGTTTTAAAGTTTCTAGTCCACATCAGCTGGCCCTGTTGCTCTAGAGGAGGCAACATGTCTGGATGGGAGCATGCAGCAAAACAAAACCACTCGCTTTGTGGCCAGAAAGCAAGAGGAAGCAGAGGTGGTGCGGGAGGGGAATGAGGAAGAGAGGGAGAAGGAAAGCAAGAGAAAGGACCAAGGTCCCAGAATCCTTCCTGAGAGCACACTCTCCAGGCCCCACCTCTTAAAGGTTTAAGCACCACTCAGGGCATCAAGCCTTTTAACACCCAGGCTGGGAAGGCACTCAAGATCCAAACTTTAAAGCACTTCTGCTAGGCTATGGCCTTTCTCCGTCTTCACAGAGAAAATGAACCTCACTAGGCTTCTTCCTACTTGTTAAGTCCTCACCATTAATCCTTGTCACTGTAGTCCAGAGAGGGACTTCTCACAGCCTCTTTTCTTAAGCTTCCCATTCATATAGAGGTGGCATCCTTGGAGCTCTCTCTGCCTTTGTATTTCTCATAAGAATTTCCTGGAAGTTCATTATCTTGCTGTCTCCCTAGTGTCTTCAAGCAGATGTTCACAGTTCCTCCATATTTTCTAACTGTTCCCTGAAAGAGAACTGGTCTCGGTGACCTAGTGGTTCCTATTACTGAAAACAGATATCCGTATTGCCTCTGTACCCTTTTCAACTTGAAGATAATTTAGCGAATAAAATGAAAACAAAATAGAAGTTTAAAATTCTGCCTTCCCTCTTGCATTAAGAGTATCTATAAGTTTATCTAAGCAGTAGTTATAGTCTCTTTGGGCTCATCCAATCACTCGAGTCATTCTGAAAACTTCAGTAAGGTTGAATTTTTGGACAGAAATTAAATGAACACAAAAAGAATGGAAAATAGCAGTGAATTTAAAGAATAAAACATTAATCCTCAAAGATCATTCATAACCTTTATTTCGCTAAAAAAAAAAAAAAAATCTGAGGGCCAGGGAGACAGCTCAGCGGCATGTGCAAGGTCCCGAGTTTGATCCCTGGTACCACAAAAGAAAGAGCGAGAGCGAGAGAGAGAGAGAGAGAGAGAGAGAGAGAGAGAGAGAGAGAGAATCTGAAACCCAAAGGATAGGATTACACAGCACTTAATGACTATGACAAACTGCATACCGTAACACCAATATACAGTCCCATTAGCAATGCACAAAAGCATTTCTGCATACCCTTACCAACATAATGAGTAACAAAACTACCCAGGACAGTTATGCTTTCTATAAATTAGGTTCATCATTTTTCATATGTTAAGAACCACTTCTCATGGTATCTTAAGAGCTTAATGTGCACAAGGAAAAAAGTGAAAAGATACTGCTTTCATTTTCAAGTTTAAAGGAATACCCTAAATTATGTGAGAGCTTCTCGTAAAATAATTTGTAATTAGATTCAGGGAGAAACCTAAGTATAAATCCAGAAGTATAAAGTGTAGGAGACACAATCTTGTTTTAGAAAAGGAGAAAGTAATGATAAAACACAGCTTCTTTAGGTTCCTTGAATTTATTTTGTGGAATTTAAGCCATTACAAAGAAGAAAATTTTCTATAGGGTAGCTTTTAACATATCAACCCACGATAAGTCAATTCTGCATGCATTCCTGGAAGAGCTCAGAAAAACCAAGACAGGCTTTGTAAATTTAGATGGCATGTGAGGAAATGTATTTTTAAAGTTTTAGTGCATATATACTTATTTCAGTATGACTATCAAAGTAGTAATATTATGTATATTATTTAGAATGAAATAAAATATGTCATTTCTTAAAGATCAAACAATAATGGAAAGCTGTTCTATACTATGGAAAAATCATTGCCATGGCTCCTGACTGGCACGGTGGTGCATATGCCTGCAGTCCCAACACTAAGGAGGCTGGGGCATGAAGATCACATGTGTTTAAGGCTAGCCTGAACTATATAGCAACAGCCGGCACTACATAGCAAAACCCTGTCTCAAACAGACAAAAAATAAAAAGTAAAAATCCAAACATGAACAAATTTACCTGACCCATTTCTAGTCCTTAACATTTTTTTTTTTTTAATGTATTTGGTAAAGGATCTCACGACATAGCTCAGACTTGTAGTTATCCTCCTGTTTTTGGCCTCCCTAGCACTGGGATTACAGGCTTGCACCACCATGCTTGGTTTCAGTGGCCAGCTCAGTATGCCCAGGGGCAGGGTTGACACGGCATGTGGTGACAGGGATCAAACCATGGTCCCTGTGCTTGCCTAAGTCTGCTGAGCTATCTCGCTGGCCCAGTCCTCAACATTTAAATGCAGTGATAGCTCAGACACACCAAACTATGTTCTTACTGACTCCAGTGATAAAAGACCTTGATCTTTATTTTCCCCAAGGTCTCTTGACTTTAAAAAAATAAATTATTACCTGCCCTTAAATGATACAACATGTATATATCAGATAGTCTCATGACATATAATTTCTCTCTCCTTAAAGACTAGAGAATTCAGAGGCCTCACAAAAAAAAAAAAAAAAAAAAAAAAAAAAACATAAAAAAAAAAACCAAAAAAAAAAAAAAAAAAAAAAAAAAAAAAAAAAAAAACTATTGAAATTACAGCCCATTAAAAAAAACAAAACAAGGATACTGACTACTATAGAATGGCTTAAGAACATGAACCCTTTATTTCCTTTTCAGCAAAATCTAAGCTAACAATCTTGAAAACTCTCTGCAGGGAACTTCTAAAAAACAAGTTCTGGCTATTCTGGATAAGGACAAATTCCTGCTTTGAAAGAATAAGGCACTGAAAAATACTCAAATGAATTAACAACTAAATACCAAATCTCATTTTTAGTGCTGTTGTTTTTCTAAGAAAGTATATTAATTTCTTTCCATTTCATTCATTCATTCATCCATTCTCTCTTTTTTTTTTTAAACAGGGTTTTGCTATGCAGTTCAGGCTGGCCTCAAACTTGCAATGATCCTCCTGCCTCAGCCTCTGAAATGCTGGGATTATAGGCATATGTCACCACACTGGGCTATTTCATCCTTCCTCTTCCTTTTTTTTTTTTTTTTTTTTTTTTTTTTTTGTTAAACCAGGGGTTGAACTCAGGCCTTTGTGCTTGCCAGGCAAGCGCTTATTCTACTCAGCTATCTCCCCGGCCCCTTCATTCCTTCTTATTATCTCTTTCATCCACTCACTCACTCACTCATTTTCTAGTGGAAAGTGTCAGAAGGATTCAAATGCCTAATTTTGACCATTTTTTTTTTAGGTTTATATCCAGTACTCTGGTCTAAGAATTCTCAGGTTGCTTTGGAAACCCAGTTTAACCCCATCCCAGGGTTTCTGAAAAGCAGCACAACTGACATTTTGGAACCAAGTCTTCATTGTACCACAGAATGGAACAACACTGCTGGCTATGATCACTAGATGTAATAATAGATGCCTTCAGTTCTAACAAATCAAGAGGTTTTCAGATACTATCAGAAGGCCCCTGAGGGTGCCAAATAGTTCATAACCACTAACTAAAGGCACATTCGTGATTCCTTCAGCCTAATTCCTCATATGTACTGGATACACCTTTTAATGTTTTCATTGAGACTTACTTTCACCAGTCAATATTAATGGACCTCTGAGACACATCGGGGATTCAGAGAGAAAATAGGAAAGGCAGATTCCATTCAAGAAGATTTGTTGGGAGATATGAACAAAAAATAAAAGCAAAAACAAAAACTATAGTAGAAGATGCCAAATGATCTAATATTTTGAATTATTTATGTTTCCCATGGAACTTCCATCTCAACAAATTAAAAATAGTTTAAGGGCAAAGACTATAACATGTCCCAGAGTATTTATAAATGATTAATAGTCAATAAAAATAAGTAATTATAAACTACTACAACAAAGAGACCATTCCAAATGAACAGTAAAAACTCCAGAGCTAATTAGGAAAAGTTAATGTCTCTCAATTACAGTTCTTATAAAATGGGAAGAAAATTATTATAAGCATTCATATATCATTCTGTTAGCAAAAGCCTACTTTAAGAAAGAATATACTCTGGACTTTATTCTTTTATTGTTGTTTTGTGGGGTTTTTCTTTGGGGGGGTGGTTGTGGCTTTTTGAGATAGGGCCTCTGTATATAGTCCAGATCAGCCTCGAACTCCCTTATATAGCCCAGGGTGGCCTAGAACTCTTGGTGACCCATCCTCCTGCCTTAGCCTCCTGAGTTGGGATTGCAGACATGTACTACCCCACCCAGCTTACCCTGGTTTTCAGTAACCCCTTCATGACACAAACAGAAATCAACTATCATCCTATTTTCTGAGGACAAGAGAAAGGAAAGTAACTGAAAGCATGTCTACCAATGTCCTGGAGGCTGGTAGTCAGGGCAGAGCTCATTCTCACAAATTCATTAACTTCCAAAATATTCCTGAAGTACTCTTAAAACCTTTCTGTTTGGGCAGGGGTCAGAGCCCAGAGACAGTGTTCGCCTTGCACATGCAAGGAAGGGCCTGAGTTCATGTCCAGAAACACCAAAAAATAAAAAGTTATTTAAACTAGGGATAACATATGCCTGTCATCCCAGCACATGAGGGGTGGGAGAAACAGCAAGTTTGAATCTGGTTTAGGCCATTTAACAAGACCTTTTTGTTTCTCTCTTTTTGTGGTTGTTGTCTTTTTTTGGTTGGTTGGTTTGTTCTGAGACAGGGTCTCACTATGTAGTTCAAGTTGCTTTCAACTCACTATGTAGCCAGGTTGGCCTCAAACTTGGGGTAACCCTCCTGCCTCAGCCTCCTGAGTGCTGGGATTCCTGGCATGCACCGCCACGCCTGGCCAACAAGAACCTTTCTCAAAATAATTTTTTAAAGGGCTGAGGTGTAACTCAGTGTGAAGGCCCTTGGCTCAGTGGGGCGGGGGGATGACTTTCTATTCAAATGTTTGGGTATGTTTGCATAAACACACTGAAGACCTGAGGAAAAATTAAAACATGCTTAACATAATTACTGGCACACATAAGTGACAGATGTTTATAAGACTGATGTACCTTTATAAGTTTATTTACTTAATCTTTTAAAAATTGTGGTTATAATTACTATTGCTAAAAAATAAAAAATAAATAAATTACTATTGCTATAATAGTAAATATATACCATTGGTATTAAATTTAATACAAAGCATTAAAAGTTCAAAAGAAAAAGGCAAACATTGTTACATATTTTATTATTATTTTGTTTTTGTTTTGTCTCACCATGTAGTGCAGACTGGCCTTGAACCTGCTTATTTAGCTCAGGATGGTCTTCAACTCATGGGGATCATACTGTCTTGGCCACCCAAGTGCTAGGATTACAGATGTGCACCACCACGCTCGGCTGTTATACATATTTTATTTATTTTGGCAGAGCCGGGGATTGAACTCAGGCCCTTGTACTTGCCAGGCAAGCGCTTATTCTACTGAGCCATCTCCACAGCCCCCTGTAATATATATTTTAAAGTAAAACTATAAAGTCATGAGAAACAGCTGGGCAATTGACAATGCTGTGAAAATTAGGAAATGGGGCCGGGCATGGTGGCACATGCCTGCAGTCCCAGGACTCTGGAGGCCCAGGAAGGAGGAGCACCATGAATTCAAGACCAGCCTGGGGTACACAAGGAGTTAAAGGCCTCCCTGAACTAACTACACAGTGAGACCCTGTCTCAAAAACAAACAAAAAATAATAACAAAAAAAATAACAAAGTGGGAGATGTTGGGATACATCCCTGGCACCTCAGGAGTGTAACTGAGCAAAAACAGATGTTACGTTCGTAACAGGCAGCTGATCATGGTGGGCACTCTGGGCTTCAAGGGCAAATGGCCCGGGAGATAGCCCAGTAGAATAAGCGCGTGCCTGGCAAGCGCAGGGTCCTGAGTTCCATCACCGGTACAAAAAAAAAAGAAAACAGAAAAAAAGCTTTAGACTCAATGACTCATGTAATCCTCCCAGCAACTGTAGAGGCCGGTTCTGTTAGTGACCACATCTCACTGGAGAGAAAACTGAGGCAGAGAAGTGATCTGCCCCAGGTCGGTTAAATACAGTGAGGACCCAGACTTCAATCATGCACCTTGGCTCAGTAACCACTGTACTTTATGAGGTCTGATCTTTTTTTTTTTTTCTCTGATCTCTTTTCAGACTTGGAAAATTATTTGCCGTTTAGAGCCACCACTTCTCTCCCCTCTATCACTGCATTTCAAAGAAGCATCCTTGTAGTTCCATCCTGTGTGATGATCATGAGGCTAAAAGGTAACAAACGATAGGACAAACTGCCCCTTTCATCTTTAGACCCTGAAGTAATCCACACGGAGGAACTTGTATGAGTAGAAACGGAGACAGTGCCCCAAACAAGAAAATGAGAACCCCGGAGAACGAGCAAAGTCGCCACAATGCCTACTGCAGCCTCTCTTTAGCCTTTGCTGTGGTGACTCCTGTTACTCAGGACCTCAGAGCCCATTACGACTTCGCTTTTCATACCCGCCTCTCCAGGAGATGGAGAGGATGGCGGCGAGCGGAGGGCGCCTACGTGCAGGGAGGCCAGGGCGAAGCGGGGTCTAGAAGGGGAAGGCAACCCCGGCGGGGCAGAGAGAGGCGGCAGCGGCGTGGGGAGCGGGCGGCGGGGAGCCTGACGCAGTCAGCGAGGCCAGTGCGAGCTGAGGCGCGAGGTGAAGCGGCTGATGTGGGAAGGGAAGCGGGACAGAACGAGGCATTTCGAAACGGGGCAGAAAACAAGCTCAAGCGCACGCAGGGCCCGGCGGAGGTGGTGGCGGCGGGGCAGGGGTCGCGCCCCGGAGCAGCGGGGTCCTGAGCACCGAGGGGCTGCGACGTGGGTCGGCTCCCCAGCGAGCACGGGCAGCGCGCGCTGCGGCGCCCCGAGGCCGGCCGGCCCCCGCCCGCCAGCGCTGGGCCTCGCGTACCTGAGACGGCCGCCTGGCTCCCCTCCACTCCCGGGCCGTCCCCGACGCCGCCCGCCGACCCTCGGCGGTCCGCGGCGCTCCAAAAGCCCGGCCCCTCAGCCGCCTGCGGGTCCGACATCTGCAGCCCGCGCTCGGAGCGTCTGCGCCGCCAGCAGCTAGCGGCTCCGGAAACAGCCGAAGTCAAGACGAGCACAGCAGTCGCGAGCCGAAGCGCTGAGCCGAGCCCGGGGCCGGAAGACACTGCCGCCTGGGGGTGGCCGCGGGAGTTCTGTCCCCCGGAGGCAGGTGACGAGAATGCGGGGACAGTTGCTGCGTGCTTTTGGTGGCCAACCTTTAAAGTGAGGGCTTGGAAGAATCAGCAAAACCTGGAGAAGGTTCAAGACACTACCGGAAACTGTGGTATCCATAGAGACGCTGTCGGAAGTTAGGGTTGCTAGGAGGCCTGGGCGCGCGAACTGCCTAATGTCTGAAACCCCCGATTACTTTTCCGACCCAGATGAAAATGATGAACCAGAGTCAAAGACACTTGAAGTGTCAGGACTTCGTTATTTGTCCGAAGATACAGAGCCATACACGGCAGAACCAGGTACGGAGCTACTCTCTGAGCTTAACGAAGAGCCACAGGCGTTGGACAGCGAAGAAGACTTTAAAGAGGAGCCAGAGAATGAAAAGAATGTTCAGCTAGAACCAACCTGGACATCTGAGGAAAACATTCCCAAGGAGATCCAAATCGACCCGTTTATTCAAGAAGAGTCAGGGACTACCCAAGTGTGGAAGTCAGAGACCCTGGGAGAAATGGGAGGTAAGCTTTACGAGGATTTGAAGGTGCCTGTAGATGAAAAGGCTAAAGAAACAGGCCTAGAACCACCGGAGGAGGCTAAACCAGGCATCACAGAATGGGCTACAGAAATAGATAGACAGTTATCAGTGGAAACCAAGTATGATGTTCCAGGGCCCACAACCACCGAGACATTAGAGTTACTATTAGAGGAGACTGAACAGGAGGCTCCAGAGGAATCACTTAGACAAAAACATGAAGAAATAGATCTAGAGCCTTCAGAGCAGACCAAACCAGATTTTGCAAGTGAGAAATTAAGAAAATTAATTGAAGCAGTAGATCTTCAGTTACCAAAGATAGCCAAACCAGAGATTTCAGAGGAGACACAAAAGTCAACTCAAGAGAATGTTGCAGAGCCACTGGAATCAGAGTATCCTGAACAAAAACCAGTTGTCCAAACAAGTCTGGAGCCATCAGAAAAGACCAGATCAGAACTTTCAAAGGAGACAAGTTCAGATGAAGAAAAGGTTTTAGGGACACCAGCAGAGACTGGATTAGTACAACTACAGGAGATCAAACCAGATGTTGAAGAGGAAACACAAAGAAAGTCAATTACGGAGAAAGTTCCAAAGCCAGTGGAATTCACTAAATCAACAGATCAAAAAGAGAAGCAGAGAAAATCAAGTGAGAAGATAGAACTGGCACTTCCAGAGAAGTTCAAATCAGAGGAAACACTAAGAAACTCAGCTGAGGAGAAAGGACTAGAACCACCAGAACAGAGTAAATTGGAATTTCTAAACATGGAAACAAGAAAAACAACTGAGGAAAAAAGTCAAGTGCCATCATGGATGACCAAACCAGTTCAAGAGAAGAGAAGAACAGAGTCAATTGAGAAAAATCTAGAGTTCCCAGATGAAGCCCAATCAAGACAAACAAAGTTTTCTGTAAAAGAAACTGATGCATTAGGTTCCCACAAAGGAAGTGAAGTAGACATGGTTAGTACACATTATGAGAATCTTCAACAATTCTCAAAACTGCTTGGGCCTGATGTCAGTGAATACTCAAATTTACATTTGTCAGAGTCTCAAATGGAATTAACAGAATCCTTTAATGAGAAGAAAATTGTAGATTTGTCCCAAGAGTTGGAGGAACTGGTACCTAAAGATGAAGACTCCAAGTCCCAAAACAGAGTAGAGCCACAATTTGAGTTCCTTAATTGGAGCCCAGAGAAGGTTGCAGAGTGGATTAGCCAGCTAGGCTTCCCTCAATACAAGGTATACAAAAATAACTTTTGAAACCTCATGTTCTTAGCCTATCTCATATTTCTTCTACCCTGACCTGACTGACCTCTTGCTTCTTTTTCACTAGGCATATAGAAAAGTCTTGGATATGGAGGAAGTAACTTCGATTTGGAAAGAGGTCCTGGGAATCAAACCTGGGGGCTTTTTTTTTTTTTTTTTTTTTTTTTGTCTTTTTGAGACAGGGTCTCACTATGAAACCTGGGGGCTCTGTACATGTTAAATATACACCCATCACTGAGCTAAGCCCATAACCTATAACGAATATTAATTTTGGCCTTATCACTGATGGACATTTGTATCTGGAGAGAAGGAGGTCATGTGTTCATTTGTCCTGTTAATCCTAGAAAGTACACCTCCCTGCAATTCTTTAATAAAAACTAAGAAATTTATATAGGCTTCTTAATAGAAAACTACATTTAAACTGTATTGTCCACCATAAACTTTCTGGGAGTTTGTTAAGTTGTTTTAGTGGCAACTCCCTTACCTTAAATTTCTACTAATCATAAGTATTTGCCCCAAATATGTCAAGTATTATAAGCAGTTAAGAGGATTAATATAATTTAGCCTATTAACTCAAAATAGTTTTATCAAAAGACAGTGTGATTATCTTAATTTGCTGATGCCAATTGTGATTTTTTAAGGCCAAGTGCAGTGGTGCACACCTGTAATCTCAACACTCAGGAGGCAGAGGCAGGAGGATCCTTGAGTTTAAGGCCAGCCCAAACTGCATAGTGAGACTCCAACGCAAAAAGGCAAAACAGGCCAGCCAGATAGCTCAGCATCTGCCTGTTTAGGCAGATGCAGGGGCTGGCAGTTTGATCCCTGGCCTGCTGTGCCAGCCCATCCCCACCCAGCCCCAGGGCACACTGAGATGGTGATTGAGACTGGGCGTGGTGGCACACCTGTAATCTCAGCACTTGGGAGCCTGAAAACAAGAGGATTACTTCCATTCCAATCTTTGTAGTGAGACCTTGTAGACCCTGTACTAAATACATTAATTAATTAATTAAAGGCAAAACAAGGCAGAGAGATAGCTCAGTGGTCTAAAGAGCCTACAAGCTTAGGCAGAAGCAGGGGATGCCATTTGATTCTGGCACCACATGCCACACCAGCCCTGCCCTCAGGGCAGGCTGAGCCAGCAAAAAAAAAAAAAAAAAAAAAAAAAAAAAAAAAAAAAAAGACAAAACAAAAACCCAATTGCGATTTTAAGCTTCCACAGAACAAGATCTGCAACCTTTTGTAACTACTATGCTATGAAGCAGGGCTGAGGATATAATTTAACCAACAGCTTTTAGAAAATATGTAGTATTATTAAGATACAAAATAAGGTTTTTTTCTCAGTATAGAGCTAAAAACCATGATTTCTTTCCTTCCTCTTGCCCTCTTCATACTTTTTTGTCCCTCTAATTTCAGTACATTTTAAAGTGATGTTTTTGTATTAACAGGAGTGCTTTACTGCAAACTTCATCAGTGGTAATAAACTCATCCATGTAAACTGCTCAAACCTCCCTCAGATGGGGATAACAGATTTTGAGCACATGAAGGTGAGTTGTCTACAAATGCTGACATCTTTTTCCTTTTCTTCCAGTCCTATTTCTTGCCACCAACCAGTAAGGCTCTTGGTGATCCTGGGGAGCAGGAGCAAAGGGATTTAGAAAATAAAAACAAGAAACAAAAGCTGAGGTCAGGTGAGGGCCTCAAACCAAATGGGAAAAAACAGGACTGAACTACAATAGTAGGGGTGTTTATTTATACTTTTGCAAAGTTAGTAATAGGAGACACAGGCTGCCTAGCAACTAAAGACTGAAATTGCCTCACGCAGGATGTTTTTCCTAAGACTGTGGTAGATAGACTGCTTTTAGGCACTGTAGCCTTGTATTGCCCCTACACATATGACCAATTTCCAGCTTCAGCCACTCACAATTTCTGTCTGTGGTGTCACTGTACTCAAAATTCTCCAGACTGACAATGGTTGCTTTCTCACCTTTAATCCATATGAAGATCCCTACAGCTGTCAGTTCCTCTTATGGCATTTATGTGATCTGGTTTTCTCCATTTCCACTTTGAGATTGTTATTGTTCTATTCCTAGAACACTGCAGTTGCTAACTGTATTTAGCCTCTCCATAGGCCCTTGGGATTCAAAGGCTCTGCTTTTAGAACCTTTGAATATCTTCTGTTTACAAGATTATAAATCTTCCACAAGTTTTTTGCAGCCACCATCCTCTCCCCTTCTCTTTGTGAATCTACTCCCACATACCGAGTCTAACCCCTGGTATCACAAACTTGTCTGGTGCATGTCTCCCTCTGTGTCTTTGTTCAGTCCCTCTTCCCTGTATTACTAATAGGAATTTTAATTATCCTTCAGAACCAATTCCTTCTCATCTCCCCAAGAAGTCTTCCTACCTTACCATCCTACAGTAACCTTTCTTTCTACTCTCATAAACTTTATGCCTCTGGTACCCATGAAGCACTTAAAATGCCATATATATTTTGCCTGGCTTGCTGTCTAACTTTTAAACTGATTATATTAACTTCGCTGAGTCTTTCTTATCTCTCCAACACTAGCAGTCTAAGATCCCTCCCCTTTGCTTAACAGTAACCTCCATTAGTAGTGTTTTGCAGTTTACAAAGCATAATAATACATACTCTCACTTGTACCCTTTTCTCTAACAGTCTGACCCCAACATGACAGGGTTCACTCATATGTCCATGTCCACCAGTGCTTTATCTCAATGGTTCCCAAATGTGAATAATAGTCTCAGAGTCAGATGAAAGTTTGGTTTTTTTTTTTTTTTTTTTACCTTTT
>PVKA01047012.1:0-14580 GCA_004027165.1 Ctenomys sociabilis | reverse complement strand
GACTCGTGATTGCTATTTTTAGTTCTTCTATATCTCTTTGACTGTGTTTCATGTGTTCTATTTCTTTTCTGTATTGCTCATTCAAGGAATCCATCATATTTCTGATCTCCTCAATTTTTTTATCCATGTCTTCTTTAAAGGTAGTTATTAATTCTTTTTCTGCTGTGTTTCTTCCAAGTTGGATTTCCTGTGTATATTTTTGGACTTGTTTCGGTATTTCAGATCGTATGACTTCAGAAAGTTCTTTTTTGATTTCAGAACTTATTTCTGCTTTGAGTTCCTCATGATCTTTCTGTTGTTGTTTCTTTGCTTCAGATGCTGTTAATTCATATATATCAGTTGGAATAGTGCTCTCTGCACTTGTTCTAGGTGAGCATCGTTTTTCCACCCAATGTTTCTGGAATTCATTCTTTATTTCAGATTCTATGTATTCAAATATTTCTTTTTTAAATTGGGGAATTACTTCTCGTTTTATTTCCTCTATAGCTTTCTGCTGTTGTTCCTTTGCTGCTGTATCTGTTACTGCATTCGTTGCAGCTGAGCTAGTGTCCTCTGCCTTTCCTGATGGACTCAAGGTCTGGGATTGCATTTTTCCCCTTCTCTTTGACATTTTGTATAGCACTGATCTTTGACCTTTGGTGTAGAGCTTTGGTGCAGCTATAACCTTAGCTTGTTACGAGATTCGGGTGCCAGTCTATTAAGTTTGAGATTTTCCAGGTATGCCTATCCTGGGTCTAGCTGTTGTGTTTAGTTCCTTTTTTGCTGCAGCTCCTTTGGTTCCACTATGTTGGTTCCTGGGGTCAGCTCTCCTGTGTCAGGCAGGGCGTTCCCCAGGTGGGTGGGCCTGGGCTTTGGTGGGTTTTCTGGGCTCACAAAAGGATAGTGGATGATCTCATTCACTGAGTAGGCTGTACTGAGCCGGCCAGCTTGTGCTGGGTCCGGGTCTACAGGCCGTAACCCAAGAAGGCTGGGAAAGGTCCCTCTGGTGCAGTGGGCCTGGAGCCCTCACTCATAGGCCAGGCTGTGCTGGGTTTTGGTCTGTAGCATGGGACCGTGGATTGCTGAGAAATGTCCCTCCGGTGTGGCAGGCTAGGAGTTCTCACTCCAGGCTGACCTGCACTGGGTCTGGGGCTGTGGGGTGGGACCAGTAATCACCTGGAAGTGTTTCTCTGGCACAGTGTGCCTGGAGCTGTCACCCGGCCAAGGGAGGTGACGGGCAGCTTAATCCCTGGGAAATGTATCTCAGGCACGACGGGTCTGAGGTTCTACACTCACTGTACTTTGATGCCCAGAGAATCAGGGAAATTCCCACTCAATCAGTGGGCTTTAGGTCAGGGGATCCGGGGAGGTGTTGGTGAGTGGATCCTGAGGTTTCAGGCCAGTCACTGGCTTGGAGGGGTTGGGGACGGGGATCGGCAAAGCACGTGTGGGAAGAAGCCAAAGGCTCTCCCTCAGACTCACCACACTCTCACTGATCTGGGACACCTGGTGAGTCCTGTAAATTCGCTCTCGCTGGGAGAGCTTGGCGCGGGATGCAGGAGGCCGCTGGAGTCAGCCACTGTCTCAGGGTGGTCTCTGGGGCTGGGCAGGTGCGGGCGGGATGGAGCAGGATGGCGGAGTCGGCCGCGCTGCCTCTGGCCGGTCTCTAGAAGTGTTTATAGCAGGACAATTCATAGCAGATACTAATGAAAGCAACCTACAATTCCATCAAGAGATGAATGAAGAAAATGTGATATTTGTACACAATGGAGGGATACTCTTCCACAAAATGGATAAACATGAGTCATTTGTAGAAAAGTCAATGTGTCCTCTCCACCGCACCATCACAGGAGATCAGCTGAGATACAGCTGCCTCTCACACCTTTAGTAAGAGGCTTGATGAAACCCACACTGTCCCACTATCATTTCAAGAGACTTGCTGAGCTTCAGCCTGATCCTAATTTCATTGGAGTCTTCTTGTGCTGTGTTTCACCAACCCTAATTGAAGAGGAAGCCATGCATACCCCAAGCATTGGGAGCTTTTGTGAGACTGCTGCACTCTCCAACTGTCCTGGGAGTTGTGCACACCTGCATCCCATAACCATACTGTTAATGCTGAGTTGAGGAGAATATTAAGAGCTTCAAAAATGTCTAAACAAATAAGCAAAGGCAATTTTAGACCCTCAGAACACTCAGAACAAGTTCAGGAGACAAAGTCATAGAACGTGGAAGTCAAACAACTGAAATTTTTGAAGTAACAGCAACTGAATAGATGAAAACCTCAATCAGGATATAGGTAAAAGCAGATCAAAAATAATCTCAGGTGAAACAAGAAATGACAACAATCAGGAACAATTTCTTGACAGATCTAAATAAAACATAGATAAAAAATAGAGGAGAACAAGAAAATGATGGGAACACTGACTGCACAACACAGGACAGACTATAATTCATAAAATAGATTGAAATAGATATCCAGCAGATTAAGAATACCATTGAAACTTGGCAAAACTGCTTGAATGAAACTGAAGATACACTGGCAGACACTGAAGATAGTATTTCAGCTAGTTAATGTCAAAAGAAAGTTCTCTAAAAAATAATAATGAAACAAATAAAAATGCAACACCCACAAGATAACTCAAACAAAAAAAAATAATAGCACTAATAAGTATCAAGGAAATAGGAGTCAACAAAAATGACATGAAAAGAATATTTGAATACCAAGTAGCACAAAATATATCAAACATTGAAAAAGAATCTAACATGCACTAAACTGATTCATATAAAATTCCAATTAGCCATAATGAAAATAAGTCTATAGCCAGATGCATACTAATCAAATTCAGCAACAGAAGAGAATATTAGAAACTATTTAGAGAGCAAAAACAGATCACACATAATGATAAGTACATCAGAATCATGGCAGATTTCTCAACACAAACCATAATATGAAGAACTTTGAGTGAAATATTTCAGTTCCTAAAAGAAAACCACTTCCAACTCAGATTGATATACCCTACAAAACCCATCTGTCAAATTAGTAGAGAAAAAAATACTTCCTTGCAAAGAACTGAAAAAATTTCATGACCACTAAACTAACCCTACAAAAAGTGCTGACAAACCACTACTTTCAGGTCAACAAGAGAAAGCAAACGAAAAGCAGAGCAAGCGATTAAACAGAGGAGAAAACTAGGTAACTTCCAGAATGAATAAAAACATGACAAACTTAAGCCAATACATATCAGTCATAACTATCAATGAATAAGGCCTCAATTGCTAATCAGAAGAAACAGACTGGTAAATAGATCAAGGAACAAAATGCAACAATATGCTGTATATAAGAAACGCAGTAAACTCAAAATAAATTCACAGATTGAAAGTCAAAGGATCGAAAACAGTGCTCCCCAATACAGAAAAAAAAAAATCAGGTGTAGCTACTCTGTTGCTAATAATTTCAATCTCAAATTATTAAAAGAGATTAAAAATGTCACAAAACACAAGTTAGGAGAAAACTGCAAGAGAATGTGATAACAATAATAAATATATATCGACCCAATGAGGGAGCAACCAACTGTATAAGACAAGCTTTGACAAATAAGAAAAACACAGCGAGCAATAACAAAATTGTAATTGGGTTTTTGTCATCCCATTGACAGAGAGAAGTAGGTCAACTTGCAAAAAATTCAATAAACAAATCATGGAACTAAACCAAACTTGTAAAGAAATGGACTTCATAGGCCTTTGCCAAGTGATCCTCCCAACAGTATCAGAATACACATTCTTTGTAGCTGCACATAAGGCATTCTTCAAAATATATCACATACTGGCACAGAGAGCATGCTTATTTAAATACAAAGGAATTGAGTTTATTTCATGCATATACCTAAACATAGTGCAATGACTCTTTAAATTACTGACAAAAGAAACAGCAAAATCTCCATAAACACACAGAAATTAAATAACACTTTCCTGGAAAATCATTGGGCTACAGGTGAAATTAAAAAACAATTTAAACACCTATACTCAAAATAAAATGCAAATACAACTTACCAAAACCTGTGAGATGCAAATAAAAACTGTCTTGAGGGAAATTTAGAGTTATTAAAAACTTACACCAGCAAAAAAGAGAATGTGCCTAAATAAATAATCATATGCCACCCAACAAACATAGAAAAAGTACAGCAAGTCAAACCCAAAGCCCAAAGAAGGTAGGAAATTATGAAGATCACAGCAAAATGAATGCATGACTAACTACTTCTAACAGAAAGGAAAGAAAACTTTCAAATTTATTAAATAAGCAGTGTAAAGGGGGAAGTCAACACAGATCCTATAGAAAGTCACAAGATTATCAATACTTATTTACAAAATCTTTACTCTCAAAGGATGCTAAATGCAGAAGACATGGATGGATTCCTAGATACATACGAAAAGCCAAAGCTGAATCCAGAAGATACTTAAGAAAACTGTATAACCTAATATCAGTGAATGAAATTGAAAATTAAATACAAAATATACCAACTCAAAAGCACAAAATCTGATGTATTCAAAGCTGAATTATAAAACAAATTTAGGGAAGATTTAATACCAACTCTTCTGAATCTCTTTAATGAATTTAAAAGAGAAATAATTATCCCAAATCATAGAAAGATTCAAACAGAAAAGAGAAATACAAGGGCCAGCCAAGTATCTCAACAAACTAACATGCTTGCTTAGGCAAGGGTTAGACAACATGGATTTGATCTTCAAGCTATGCGGGCCCTGCCCCTCAGCCCACTGAGATGGCAAATAAGACTAGATGTGGTGGTGCATGCCTGTAATCCCAGTACTTGGGAAGTTGAAAACAGGAAGATCATTACAAGGCTGATCTGTGCAGTAAGACCCTGTAGAGCCTGTACTAAATACATAAAAAAGAGAAGTACAGCCAATCTTATTAATGAATATGTATACAAAATTCTCAATAAAATACTAGCAAACAGAATGCAGTAAATTATCAAGAAGACTTCACATCATGACTAAATTAGTAACTATGATAAACACTACATCAATAGAGCAAAAGACAAAAGTCATATCACACACACACACACATACACACACACACACACTAAAACACCATTATTATACTGCATAGATCTATAAAAACCTTCACAAAAATTCATCTGGAAAGAGACTTACAGTAGCTAAAACAGTCATAGGAAACAAGGAAGAACATGAGGCATCACAATTCTTGATTTTAAATTATACTTCAAAGCTTCTGTGACAAAATTAGCAAGGTAGAGCTGAGAATCAATGGAACTGGTTAGAAGATATGAACACAACTACTAGCATACTCAATGACCTTACCTTTGAAAAAGGGGCTAAACATGTTTATGGGAGAAAGATTGCCTCTTTAATGAAGGATGCTGTAAAAAATGCCTTTCCACATGTCAAAGGATAAAATTAGACCGACAGCTATCACAATTCAATAAAGTCAAAATTGGTGCAAAATTTTAGTTCTAAAAAAGAAACATTAAATCTACTGGAAGAGAAAAGAAGTGCAAATCTAGAAAACATAGGGGTATGTGGAGAGTTAATGAATGAAAAACAACCTACATAGGAAATATTTCTAAGAATTAACAACTGGGATCTCATGTTTTTGAAAAATTTGTGCACATCAAAAGAAATCACCTATAGAGTGAAAAGAAAACTCATGAACTGAGAAAAATTATACGCAATAGCCACTCTGAAAAAAAGCCTTGATATATAACACATATAAAGAATTTTTAAAAATCAGGACCCTGAAATTCAAAGACCCAATCCAAAATTGGTCACCTGAGATGAATATACATGTCAAAAAATGCAGAAAAGCAAATGGTGAGCAAATATATATATAGGGATGTTCAGTATCCTTTGTCATTCAAGAAATGGTCTTCAGAACAACAGAGATTCCATCTTACCCCAGAAAGAATGGTTATCATCAATAAGTGAACCAATAAGAAATGCCATTGGGGCTATGAAGAAAAAGAGAAACTATTGGTTGGAGTGTAGTGTGGTACAACCACTGAGGAAAATAGTGGAGAAATTCCTCAAAATTTTCCTCTCTTGCATATTTTTCCAGAAGAAATGGTAACATCATACCACAGTGATCTATGAACACCCATGATTATAGCAGCACCATTGGTCATAGGTAAATCTTAGGAACAACCCAAATGTTCATAATCTGAGAAATAGATGAAAAATATATCATTTTTTATATAATGGAGGATTGTGCTGCTATAAAAAGATAAACTCAAGGCTAGGTAAATAGATTTTACCACAGACCATATTCATAAGTGAAACAAACAGACCTGCACGTGCAAACATCATATTGTCTCACTAGTGTAAGGACTTGAAAGATTAAAGAAAATCTAAATGGTACGATAGATCCTGTGAAAGGCAAAGAACCTGTTCAAATGGAAGAAACATTTGAGAATGAGGAAAAGGACAAAAAAAGAAGGAAAGACAAAAGATATATTTATTCATGTGTAAGGGTAGCTTGGATTATTGTACTGCTGATTTCTGCTTCTCTATTAAAAGGAGAAGATAGTGCTCAATTTTTCTCTTTCTTCAACTTTTTAGTTTCTTATACCGCTTCAAAACCAATGCTTATATCAGGCATTACAAAGAACTAAAGTGATCTCAACACTATACAACATAAGAAAAATTATTGCATTGCTATTATCATGTATAGTGAGTTTCTGTAATATTTCTTATATTTTTAAACTATTTTTATTCTCTGTAAAAAGAAAAATATTCCATCTAACCTCAGTCATAGTGATTATCATAACAATAGAAAAACAACAAACACTTGTAAGCACTTGGAAAGAATGTAAATAAGTACTGCTATTATGGAAATACATTTAATAGTTCCACAAGAAAATAAAAATTAACCAAAAGACAGATACAGTGTAGATCCAACACTCTAGAGATGATTTCAAACCTATGCTTATTACAATGCAACCACAAGAGCTAAGCCATGGAAACAGACTTCATATTTATCAACTGATTAATGGATAAATAAATTGTGCATATAGGCAGAGGAGTATTACTGAAGCATAATACAGGATGAACTCACTTAATGCAAATGGAGATCATTGTATTAAGCAAAATAAATGAGAATAACCATACAAATGTGATCTCTCAAATGTGGCCTCTAAATAAAATAACATGAAAGGGGAAGAGATGATATTAAAGCACAGAAAAGAAAAGGGGGAAGGGGAATAGGGGACAAGAGGAAGTATTCACAGTATTCTGCATTCATACACTCCTTATTCAGCATGATGCATACAATAAAAAAATAATGAATCTCTGTCCACAATGGTCAGTTACATGGTGGGAATAAGGTTGACATGATTTTCTTGGATTTTTAATTTTATTGAGAAACAAATAGCAATGAGACAGTAGAAAAACTGATTAATAGAACAGTTCCAATCATTAATACATTGTACATTGTAATCTTAGTGGTTATCCATAGTACAAGAAGCAGACAAGAGATCCTCTCCAAACACTATTAACACAAATCTTTCTACTCACTGAATTACATGACAGTAGCTGTACATCTATACTAACTGTTCTGTACATACAAATAAAAAAATGTCCTTCTTTAGTATCCCCTTTTTTTGTTTAGTCCTGTCAGAGATGGGTAATCTCCTGGCATCTAAACACTAGAGGTGTGTGAATTCAGCCAAACAGTCCAACAGTCCACAATAGTAGTGGGGTTATCTGCAGAAGTTCTTCACTTGAGCCTTTCACAGCTCAGCATATTAATATAGCTTTACTTTATATATCTTGTTTTTATACTTTTCTGTTGGATGGTTAAAACAAGATTAAGCAAGACCTGCATAACAAGAAATGTAACTTTTGTATCTGATAAGGTCAGTAACGTACCCTCAGGATTTATCCTGTAACTGCACACAGGACTTTGTAGATCCTATGCCAGTGTCGGCCTTGTGGGTGAGTCATGGCCATTGCTTGACCAATTTGCTCGTTGAGAGAGCCTGAGAGAATGTTTTCTCTCCAAATGACTCTCCTAAGGCACACTCTACATCATTGATCATTTTTCTTTGTGGCCCCATATTTTCTTCGATCAGAAAATTTGGGACACAAATGAGTCACACTACAAGTTCCTCTATGTCCTGAGGTTTCACTGACCTTGAAAGGCTAGGGCCAAAATGTTGGCTAACCTTGCAACCTTTCTTTTTCTCTAATTTTTTATCTGCAAACTATGGTTGTTAACCCTCCAGAAGAGAAGGTTATTAATACCCTTCAACATATGGAGTTCAGTTTACTCTATCTGTCTGAGCATCAATCATCTTAGACGTAACATGGAACAGGTATTTTCCATCACGTATTGATATGTTAAACTTTAAGTCTCCACAGAATATGAAGAAAAAATAATTTAAAAAATAAGAATGAACACTTACACATTTTCACACAGAAATATAGAAATCCAACCATGTACAACATGGTAGCAGGTCAGTCCAGTGACAGTTTTTATCATCGGTCTTTTTTTCAATTTACCCTTAACTTAAATTGTTTTTTTCTACTTGAGAGACAGTATGGTAAAAATTGGTATGACATCACAAGGAGTACGTATTTAAAAGACCAGAATGGCAGGTATTCCAATAATGATCCTTCTATTACACATTGGTATCTTCAATGCAGTTGCTTGGTTCACAGGTATGAGGCAGCTCCAAAAACTTGCTTACATTGCTCAGAATCATTGCCTTTCTGATCTAGTGCATATAAATGTATGCCTTCACCCCATCATTGTTCCCTGCTTTCCTTGTTGCCCTCTCCTCATTCTGCAATCCTCAAGTTCTTGTTTTCATTTTAATAATGTTATGCCTTCCTATTTGTATTTGTTTCTTTGAGTACTTATACTAGGGAGACTATACCATACTTACACATATGGGCCTGAATTATTTCGCTTATATGTATATCTTCAAGTCACATACACTTAAATATGAAGGATTCAAGTTTATCATTCCTTATAGCTGAGTAATAATCCATTGCATAAAGATATCACATCTTTTTCAACCATTCCTAATGTGACGAGCATCTTGGCTGTTTCTAAGATTTGGCTATCACAAATTGTGCTGCTATAAACATAGTTACACATATATCACTATGATATGACATTTTTAATTCTTCCATGAATATTACCAGTAGGGGGATAACTGGTTTGAATGGGATTTAAACTCCTAGTATTTTAAACAGTCTCCACACTGATATCTCAAATGGTTACACCAGTCTATATTCCCACCAGCATGGGAGAAGGGTTCCCTTTTCCCCACAGCCTGTCCAACATTTGTTGTTGGTTGATTTCTTTATGATAACCATTCTTTCTGGGGTGAGATGGTATCTCAGAGTTGTTTTAATTTGAATTTCACAAATGACTAGTGATTTGGAGCATTGTTTCATATGTTTATTTGCTTCTTTAATCTCATCCTCTGAGAAGTGTGTGTTCATCTCATATGCCCAATCCTGGATTGCATCTTTGAATTTAGGGGCCCTAATGCTTTCTAGTTCTTTATAAACATTAGAGAGCAGACTTTGGTCTGGCTGCTTATTAATTATGATTTTTTCAAGATTTGTGGGTTGTGTTTTCAATTTGTTGGTAATTTCTTTTGATGTGCAAAAACTTCTCAATAAGAGTTGGTCCCAGTTTTAATTCTTCCAAATGTTTCCCATGCGATTGCGTGTTTGTTCTTAAACTCTTTTCCTGCGCCTATGTCTTCAAGAGTTCCTACTTTCTCTGAAATGAGACTTAGAATTTAACTTTTAATGTTCAGATCGTTAATCCATTTTGACTTCAGCTAAGTGCAAGGTGATATGCCTGGGTCAACATTCAGTTTTTGGCATGGAGAGAGCCAGTTTTTCCAGCACCATTTGTTAAAGAGGCTATTTTTCTTCCACTAATAGTGTATGGCCTATTTGTCAAACATCAGGTGGCTGAGTGTGTTCATAGAGGGCTCTGCATATTCTAATCTATTCAATAGATCTCCAGGTCTATTTTCTCGCCAATACCATTCTGATTTTATCACGGTAGCTTTGTAGTATAATTTCAAGTCAGGAACTGTGATGCCTCCTGTCTTGTCTTCACTGCCCAGGATGGGATTTGCTATCCTAGGTCCTTTCTGGCTCCAAATAAATTTTAGGAATGATTTCTTTAAATCTGGGAGGTATGTTGGTGGTAGTTTAATAGTGAGTACATTAAATCTGTACAACAATTTTGAGGATATGGCCATCTTCACGATGTTGGTCCTTCCATTCAGGAGCAAGGAATATCTTTCCACTTTCTGAAATCCTCTATGGTTTCTTTTTTTGAGTACTGTAACTTTCCTCGAAAAGACCTTTAACTTTTTTACTTAGATTAATTCCAAGGTATTTCATTTTCCTTGGTGACTTTTTAAAAGGCATTGTTTTTCAGCTTGTTATCTGGAATGGTAGAGGAATGGTAATGATATTTGGGTATTGAATTTGTATTCTGCTATCTTACTGAATTTGAGTATCAATTCTAGTAGCTTCTTCTTTGGAAATTTAAGGTCATCTAAGTAAAGGACCTTGTCATCTGCACATAGTAATAAATTAACTTCTTCTTTACTAATTTTTATTCCTTGTATGTCTCATCCACTAATAGAGTATGGACTATTTGTCAAATATCAGGTGACTGATATCTCTCTTGTCTAATGTCCTTAGCTAATAATTTCTTAACTATATTAAAAAGAAGGGTTGTTATATGATATGCTTGTCTTATATAACATCTGAGAGTAAAAGATTTCAGCTTTTCCCCATTTAGAATTACGTTGCCCATTCGGTTGCCGTAGATGGCTTTTCAACATATGAATGAGTTTTGGACATTATCCAAAGCCTTTCTTCATCAATTGACATGACTGTGTGGTTTTTAGATTTCAGTCTATTAGTATAGTGTATTACATTTATAGATTTTTGAATATTGAACCATCCTTGCATCCCTGGGATGAATCCTACCGGTCGTAGTGTATGATCTTCTTGATGATATGCTGCATTCTATTTGCTAGAATTTTATTGAAGATTTTTGCATCTCTCTTCATGAGGGATACTGGCCTATAGTTCTCCTTTTTAGTTGTGTCTTTCCCTCTTTTTGGAAGCAGTATAATACTTGCCTTTAGAAATGATTTTGGGAGGACTGCTTCCTTTTCAATTTCATTGAAGAGTTTTAGGAGTGTAGGGATTATATCTTCTATAAACTTCTTATAGAATTCAGCTGTGAACCCATAGGGACCTGGACTTTTCTTTGTCGGTAGGCTTTTTATTACATTTCGTATTTCATTGGCTGTTGTTGGCTTATTGATAATTGTTATATCTGCTTGGTTCAGTTTTGGTAATTTGTACCTTTCTAGGAATCTGTCCATTTCATCTGTGTCTTCTATTCTGTGAATGTATAGATTCTTAAAGTGCTGTGAATGAGGGCTACAGGCCCTCTGCAATGGAGAGACCTTCCGCAGCATCTCCTGGTTCCACCCCATGGCCCCAGACCCAGTGCAGCTTGGCCAGTGAGATAGAGCTCAGAGGGACATTTCCAAGCAATCCCAGTTCCACCCTTTGGCCGATGAGTGAGGGCTCTAGGCCAACTGTACTGGAAGGACCTTGACCAGCATTCTCCGGTTCTGCCCCTCAGCCCCAGAACCAGTGCAGCTCAGCCTGTGCTGGGAACTGCGGGCCCACCACACCAGAGAGACCTTCGCCAGCATTATCCATTTTCAGCCAGTGGGCCTGGACCCAGCACAATGTAGCTGACCCAGTAAAGACTACCAGGTGAATGAGAACATCCACTATCCTTTTGGGAGCCCAGCGGACCCAACAAATCCCAGGCCGGCTCACTTAGAGAGCTACCTACCTGAGACATGAGGGCCAACTCCAGCAACTTTCCAGACTCCCCCCCCCCCAAAAGCTAGGAAAGATACTAGGAATATTCACTATTCCCTGAGCATCCTGGTTCATGCTCACCTAACTAGGGAAACAACAGAGAGGAACTACAGGAGCTGCAGCAAAAAGGAACTGAACACAACAGCTAGATCCAGGCCAGGAATAACTGGATAATATCAAACTTAATAGACAGGCAACTGAATATCATTACACACTAAGTTTATAGCTGCAACAAAGCTCTGCACCAAAGGACAGAGGTCAGTGCTATACAAATGACAGAGACAAGGAGAAAAAAAGCAATCTCGGGCCTTGAGTCCAGCAATAAGTACAGAGAATTAACAGATATGGAAGCAAAGGAACAACAGCAAAAAAGGCACAGAGGAACTCAGATGAGAATTAATGCCTAAAATAAAAAATGAAATATTCGAATACATAGCATCTGAAATAAAGAATCAAATCCAGAAACATCTTGGGGAAACCCAATGCTCATTCTTTGAATGAGCAATACAGAAAAGAAATAGAACTCATGAAACAGAGTCAAAAAATATAGAAGAACTAAAAATATCAATCGCGAGTCTACCAAACCATTTGAGTGAAACTGAAGACAGAGCTTCAGATCTTGAAGACACTGGTTGCAGCTAGTGAAAAGGTTCTGTTTCAAACAACGACAACTCAGGAAAAAATAATCCATCACCTGCAATATGAGGCTGGGATGAACAATGTGAGACTAATTGGCTTCAATGAGAATAGAGAAGTCAATACAAATGGCATAAAAAGAATTTGGGGAGAAGTAATTGCAGAAAATTTCCCAAATATGAGGAAAAAAACCAATATTCCGGTAACCCAAGCATAGAGAACACCAAATAACTTCAAACCAAGGAAAAACACACTGAGACATATAATAGTCAAGATCCCAGAAATCCAACATGAAAATAATACACTGAAAGTTGCTAGACAGAAGAAGCAGATCACATTCAAAGGAAAACCCATCAGAATTATAGCCAACTTCTCTACACAAACCATGAAGGCAAGGAAAACATGGAGCAGTTCTTCAAGGCGTGTATGAAAACAAATTCCAGCCCCGACTATTATACCCTGTGAACTCTCTTTCAAGTATGATGGAGAAGTGAAATAGCTCCGTGACAAAGAACAAATAAAGAATTTCATGATGACAAAGCCATCCCTACAAAGGCTGCTGAAAGATGTCCTAGAGAAACACCACAATGACCAGAACACCACGACTAAGATCGGAAGGAACCGAATAAATAGGACAGAAAATTAAACACAGAATACAAAGGAGTAACAACTGCGGGTAAATATCATGACAAACATAAGGCAACACATTTCAATTATAACCATCAATGTAAACGGACTCAATTCACCAATTAAAAGAAACAGACTAGTACAGTGGATTAGGAAACAAAATGCAACAATATGCTGTATACAAGCAACACACTTAACTCAAAAGGACATTCATAGGCTCAAAGTCAAAGGATAGAAAACAATACTACATGCCCCAGCACTTCAAAATAAGCTGAAGGAGCAATTCTGTTCTCAGACAGTCTCAACTTCAAATCAAGAAGGATCAAAGACACAAAGAAGGCCACTATATATACGTCAGGGGAAAAATTCAAGAGCAAAAGGTAACACTCATAAACATCTATGCACCAAACACAGGAGCACACAACTATGTAAGACAAATCTTAATGGACATGAAAAACATAATATCTTGACCAGATTGCTCTCTGTGAGAGCTTGAGAGAAAGTTTTCTCTTCATGTGACTCTCCCCAGGCACACTATAGAACTTCAATCTCTTTCCTCTGTGGCTCCACAATCTCCTTGCTCAGAAAATTTGGAGCTCACCTGAGTCTCATGATATTGCAGTACAGGTTCTCCTATGTCCTGAGTCTTCGCTGACATTGAAAGGCTAAGTCCAAAATGTTGGCTGGGAAAAAAAAAAAATGTTGGCTGGCCTTGTGGCTCTTCTATTTCTCCAACTCTGACTTGTGATCTTAGGTTGTTAACCATCCAGAAGAAAAGCTGATTAGTATCCTGCAGCATATGCCATTCACTTTGCCTTATCTGAATCAATTGATTTTACTTGTTGTACATTTCCTTTTGTATTTCTGCTTTTTGCTGGTTATACTAGGGAGACTATATGATATTTACACATGTGTGTCTGGTTTATTTCACTTATGAGTATATGTTCAAGTGGCATCCACTTCAGTATAAATGCTTCAAACTTATCATTCTTAATAGCTGAGTAATACTCCATTATATAGAAATATCACATCTTTTTCAACCATTCCTCATATGATGGACATCTTGGTTGTTTCCAAGATTTTGCTATCACACATTGTGCTGCTATAAACATAGGTACACATATATCTCTATGATACAATGTATCCTAATCCTTTGGGAAAATTCCCAGTAGGGGGATAGCTGGCTTGATTGGGATTTCTAGTCCTGTTCTTTTGAGAAGTCTCCATCCTGACCTCCACAATGGTTGTACTAGTCTACATTCCCACCAGCAGTGGATAAGTGTTCCCTTTTCCCCACAACCTCTCCAACATTTGTTGTTGGTTGATTTCCTTATGATAGCCATTCTTTCTGGAGTGAGATGATATCTCAGTGTTGTTTTTATTTGCATTTCACGAATGGCTAGCGATGTGGAG
>PVKA01047011.1:0-14583 GCA_004027165.1 Ctenomys sociabilis | reverse complement strand
CAATAGCAATGTCCCTGTCTAATACAATTAAAATCATTTACATATTAAGTATTATTGTAAAACATTAATTTTTTCAAAATTTTTGTAAACAAAATGATTTAGATAACTTTTTATGGATTACGAATTGTAGGAAATATGGGTCCATGGACATAAATTGGATGTATAATTTTCTTTGATAATTTGGTATTTTTATTGTTGAAAAATTTTAAGGTAGGTTTAGCTTTGATGCTAGCCTTTATTAAATTTTCCATAATTCATACAAATAACCATTGAAAAATATAATTATAAAATATAATCATGAAATTATTGCCTTCTTTATTTTTAACATTTTTATATATCTGCAATTATTTAGGATACTAAGTCAACATTCAAAGTTATACCCCAACTCAGAAAAAGAAAAATTAGTGAGACAATACCCTTCACGATATCACTTATGAAACGAACTACTTAGGAATTCACCTAGTCAAGAAAGTAAAAGACTATGCACTGAAAAATGACAGTACTTTGAACTGTGAAACGGATATATCCTTGTTGAAGGGAATATCAGAAAATGGAAAAATATTGCCTGTTTCATGACTAGGCAGAGAGGATATAGTTCTCTTCAGCACACATCAAATACTTACATAGATTTAATGAAATTTCATATAAAATAAAATAAATAGGTTTTTTTTTTTCGGAATTGGGGATTGAACTTAGACCCTTGAGTTTGCCAGGGAAGTGCTTATTCCACTGAACCATCTTCCTGGCCCTACCAACAGTATTGTGTACAGCACTAGTGAAAGTAATCCTAAAAATCATACAAAACCAGAAGAGATCTGGAATGATGAAGCAATTTTGGACAACAAGTACAAGGAAGAAATAGCAAAAGCCTAGACTTCAATTATACTACTTAACTATAGTGAAAGGACAGCCTGGTATGTGGCACAAGAACTGACCTGTGTATTAAAGGAAGGGAGCAGAAGAAACTTAAACAACTCCAGGCCATGCAGCTATGATGTTTTGAATAATGTTCATATTCTTTCAGGGAAGGAAAGATAGCCTCTAAACAGATTATCCTATTGCCAAAGATGGAAACTGCATTCATATCTGTCATTATGCACAAGTAAATTAAAATGAAAATGGATCAAACACTGGACATTAGAACATAAGCACAAACTATTGGAAGACAAAATGTATAAAGCAATTGAAGACTTCAGTGTAGACAAAGACTTTCTGAACAAAACTCTGGTTGCACAAGAAATAAAACCAATAATCAACAGTCATACCCAATTAAAATCTTCTGCAGAGCAAAGAAAACTAAGAGCAGACTGTAGAATCAAACCACAGAATGGGAAGGGAAACTATTTCAGCTACTTCTCAAAGCATTAATATCCAGAAGACATAAGACCTCAAAAAATAAAAACCTCAATTAAAAAGTCCAGTTTAAAAATGGGGATTTGACACTTCTCAGATGAACATCCAGAAACCATCCAGAAAATAAATGGAAAACATCTTCAAAACTGCTTGTCATTCAAGAAATGTAGTAAAAAAAAAAAAAAAAAACACTGAAACACAGCACAATTCATAATAACTAAATTTTAGAAGTAGCCTAAATCCATGAACAGATAAGTAAAAAATATACATTTTTTCCATGCAACTGGGTGCTTCTGTGACATAAAGATGAACTCATCCTTGGATAAGCAGAACCAATATGGACAAAATACTCATACTTACAAAAATTACTTATCAATTTAATTAAATCCCAATCAAAATACCAACATCATTCTTGAAAGAACTAGAGAAGATGAATCCTGAAATTTATCTGCAACAAGAAGAACCTCAATGGGCCAGGGAGAAAGCTGAGTTGAATAAGTGCCTGCTTGGCAAGTGCAAGGTCCTCAGTTTAATTCCCAGTGCCACAAAAAACAAACAAAACCACAAACAAACAGAGAGAGACTCAAAAGCAAACCTGGGGTGCGCCTCTTTGTTTTCTTCCCCTGTATCTTATTCATCCTAACTCATCATCTCCCTTTTCCTTTATGTTGTAATGCTTCTAGTAATAGTTTCTGCATCTTTATTGATCCTGGCTCAGAAATATCCCATTGATTTAGTTGTTTAAAAATGTACACTTTAATTTATATGTACAATACGTTAAGTTATCTGAGGTTGTAGGAAGAATAATTTTTCCCCTAATTTGGCATGTTGTACACTTACTGATTCTTTCATTTATGATATCGTACATAAAAATTTATACAATCAATTTAAATGGTATTTAAACAATTAGACCACCTACAATCTCACCAATGTTTCAGTAATACTCAGTGGACTATAAATTATTTTATTTACTTTTTTTGAAATAGAGAAAGGATTGTTTAAAATCAGCAAAGAGAGAATTTGTGTGTGGTGCCGTTCAAGAGGAAACAAAGAAGCACAACTTTCTAGGAGCCTCCTCTTGAAGACATAGATGTACACAAAATCACACACAAAAAAAACCTTAAATTTACTCAAAGTAGTTTTACAACAAACATTGAAGATTTTCTAAGAAGAGATGAATGTCTTCTAAAGCCCCGATTCCTACTGAGGCATCACTCCCATCAGTGTACAGTTCCTGTATGACTGATTAAATATATTCACATCTATTAACATTGACTAAACCTACTGTCAACCATTAGAGTAATAATTTATCAAAAATCTTATTTTCCATACATGCTAATCGGTCAAGCTGGTACAGTGCAATCCAAGGCCTCAGGCATTCAAAAACTCTCATAAGAGATACAGACCATTTACTTAAGATGATTAATTTCTGGAATCAAACCAAGGCCCAGGTCTCAAAACAAGAATATATATATATATATATATTAATAAAGGGTCTACAGTGTCTCACTACAGATCAGACTCACAGTGATCCTCCTGCTTTCAGCCTCCCAGGCTCTGTGTCTGCCTAAGCAAGCACTTCCATCCTCTGATCTATCTTGCAGGCCCAAAACAGGATATTCTTGAAAAAGTTTAATTATGAACCATCCAAACAAAAGGATTATTTCTTCCTACATGGATTGGCCTAAGGAATTCAGATTACAGAAGAAATCAAGGTTGATATATTCCTAATGCAAAATTAGTATTTGTCTGTATGTATTTTTAATGATGTTTTTAAAAGACAGTAATACGACATTTTAAAATTTTTACACAAATAACCTTCAATGATTTAATAGTCACATTTGATTTTCAAATTGTCTTTTGTTGAATTTTTTTGTGTCTTTTTTACACATTAATGAGTATTGTAGTATTTTTATATACATACATACACATCTTGTTTTGATCATGTACATAAAGACTTATTTTAAAAAAGTTCCATAAGATGCACAAAACCTTTTAAAGTATTTGCACAAAGTAATTTTGTGTGAACTGAAAAGTATGAGTCAAGCCCATTAATTATATCATTTTTTTTTTCTTTTTGGTAAGTGAAACAGGACTTTTTCATTTTATTAAAATAGAACAAATTTTCATGACCAGAGAATAAGATAATTACTACAGTTACTAAACTGTGTTTCGTTATATTCTGAATTTATTTTAAACAAATACAATATTCAAGACTGCAGTCTCCATGTTTTTGTATACATTTTTAAATTTTTCTTTTTTTGTTTAGAAAATCAAGCCCACAGTGTGGAAATGATTATAATGAAGAGTCCTAGGTTATCAATATTATGGCACACTGATTGAACACATACTGGGCCCGGCATCAGTGTGGTGATTTAATTTAATAGGCTACACCTACAATTTCCCTATAAGGCCTGTAGAATCAATGAATTCAAGCACTCATGTGTGGAAACTGGGGTTAAGAGAGTCAATAATTTATTTGAAATCTGCAGACTATTAAGAGGCCAATTTGGAAGTGATTGTAATTGAAAATCACCTATCTGGGCAGTATGGATTTTTAATCACTTTGCTGATTGCATACTGGCACCTTGCCCTGCAGGATATATTGATTAATTCTATTAAGTAAGTCCAAGATACCAGCTCCCCTAGAAATCTTAAAAAGTGTATTTTGCTCTCCTATAATAGTCAACACAAGGGGTAAAAACACATTCCATAATGTAATTGTTTTTTGGTACTAAGTATTGAACTCAGGACCTTGCTCTTGCCAGGCAAGCACTTATTCTACTGAGCCATCTTCCCAACCCCCATAACATAATCTTAATTTGCATTTATTTGACCCTTCAAAATGAAAAATTTATATTTTTATAGAACTTCAATTTTAATGGTAAGTTATCTTTGAGTTACAGAGTTATGATTTTCTATTTTCTTTTTTGTGGTACTAGGGTTCAATTCCTGGGCCTTATGCTTGCCAAGCAAGTGTTCTGAGGTGTATTCTTCTCCTTTTGGGATGAGGTCTCTCTAATTTACAAAAGCTAGGTTTGAACATTTGATCTTTGTCTCTGCCATCCAAATAATTAAGATTACAATCAGGACTCACTGCACCCAACTGGATTATAATTTGTATAGTACATACAATTTCAAAATAAGCCAAGTTTTCTTTAAAGCATTTATTTCATATTCAAAGTCAAGACTTGGCTTCCAGGTTTCTGTTCTCTGGTAGTCTTTGAACAAATTCCAGATTGCCACAATTTAACAGTTACAAACTTTTCTTAACATCTTTTAAAGAAAAGCTATGCACATTTTCTGTTGATTCTTTCTTCAGCCTCTTATGATCAGTGAAATGCAAAGCCAAATATACAGCAGGAAAACTACTATTCTTTTAGGGCACCATTCCACCAATTGAACATTAAACCTTCCTAATTATAATCAATTTAAGTTTTAGTGTTCCTTCTAAAACTATTTTACTAAATGTCTGTTTCTTATTAAACTATCATTTCCAAGAACAATTGGAGAACATGGTGTCCAATGTAAAGTTTTATAAATGAGACAAAGTAAGAAACAACATTTGTTTACTTAATTCATTCACAAAGTGACTCTACTTGTTTCTGATACCCTGACTAGTGTATCATACTGTCTTCCCTACAATCTATATAAAAGTCACATTGGTAGTGAGAATATAGGTGTGTCCGTAGTTTGAGTGATATGAGTGTTCACTCTAATTCCGGATATATTGAATTTCAGACAAATATTTTTTAAATGAGTATCATATATGGTAGTTCAGTTTCTGTCTTTTGTGCCTAATAATAAATATCTTGGAAAAAGGATATCTACTATAACTTTGAACGTGAGACTAATCACTAGCACACATGGTCAAAATTGTGGATATGCATGCACATGTATGTTAATATAGAATTACCATAGGCAACATACAAGGATAGCAGTAGTTGTAAAATAGAGTTATGTAGACTATGAATATTTAATTGAAGATATGTGTATTGGTGAAATATATATACATTTTTGTGCCTTACATAGGGTAATCTTAAAGCAGAAGATATAAATGAGGTTTTATTACACTAGCAAGAAGTCAAATTTTTTGATTTAACATTTAGTTCCAAGATTTTAGCCTATGAAACATCCTATAGAAAGATCCAACACCTCTCTTCAATAGCACACTTGAAATCAATAAGCTCTCCAATGAGGAGAAAGATTGCAAGTTGTCAAATGAGTTCTAATTCTCTACTTTCCCAGATGATAACATTAGACCCCTGACCAGGGCAGGGGAGAAAGCTCAGCACCTTCCTGGGCAACCTGAAAGCCCTGAGCCTCTGTTACCACATGCCATGCTGGCACTGGAACCCCTGCACACTGCCGGCCCTGAGACCAGGCACAGTGGCATATGCCTGCAATCCCGGGGCTGCAGCGGCTGAAGGAGGATGACTACAAGTGAGAGCTGCTTAGTGAGACTCTACCACATAAATGAAATAACAAAAGATTAAAAATGTTTAAAAGGGGGCTGGGAGATGGCTCAGTGGAATAAGTGCTTCCCTGGCAAGCACAAGGGCCTGAGTCCAATCCCCAATTCCGCCAAAAATAAGTTTAACAAAGAAGACCAATAGCAAGTATACTTTTATAAACTTCATCAAAATATAGCTGGCTTCTTTTGCAATACTACATTCAGACTAGCACATAGTATTTACCTAAAAATAATTTATCCAATCATTCTTTCAAACTCTTCTCACATTTAGAGAACCAGAGGTAGAATTTGTAGGAACAACGTTCTTTTTCATTTGTTTTTGAGACATGGTCTTGCTATGTACTTCAGGTTGGCCTTGAACTCTATGTAGTCCAAGCTAGCTCTGAACTCATGAGATCCTGCTTCAACCTCCCATGAACAGGAATAAAGGCCTGCACCACTATGCTTGGCATGATGGATATCTAGACTTAAAATAGAATTTGGGTATAATTTACATGGGCAGAATGAAAAGCAAAAGATTTGTAGATAATGTCGAATATGGCTTTTAAAAATACCAAAATGAAAAAAATATCATGTTTCATACATTTAGGTTTTTTTGTTGCTGTTGTAAAACAGGCAGTTTGTTCTATGAAATGTGCTCTAGGAATGGGATCTAATGTCAATTACTGACCTTATTTTAAGCCACTATTTTGTCTGAGGGAGCCACTAATATATATATGCTTTATCACATTGCAGACCCAGAACTTCCTTATAGACCAATTGCTATCATAAATTATATTCTAGAGAATATTTAAGAATTTCTTCTCATTGAAATCCTGTAACGGTCTGTCATCTCCTAAGTAAAAGAGTTGTAATGTCACTACTCTTAAAAATTCACTCAGAAAGGTAATGTTTATCATATCTCTAAAGAAGGTTATCAGTTATCAGCACACATTATTTTCTGAGATGAAAACTAATATGCCTGGATTCTGACGGGTAGAAGGCAATGTACTAACTGCTCCTCCATAGGATATCTGCCAAAATCCTTCAAAACTATTGGTTTCCCTCAGCCCTGTTGTTTATAATTCCTCTAACATGAGGCTACTGAGGTAGCCTATATTCTCCTGCAGACAAACCAATGATACATTAGTTCTTTTTGGAGTTGCCTGAAGGTTTCACTTACTGCTAAATCCACCCACAGGGCAAACAGCATTTTCTCCATTTGAAATGTTTACTGTGGTTTTTCCAATAACTTTTTGACTGTGGAAGACAAGCAGTGATTTCAAGAGTATATTTGTCCTGACAATCTTATTAAAATTCACAATAGTATCACAATCATAAATTTAAGAAAAAGCAAACCAATAAAATCCTACTCCCCCAAAAGGTTTTACTATAAAAATTTACAGCGGGACTGGGGAGATGGCCCAGTGGAATAAGTGCTTCCCTGGCAAGCGCAAGGGCCTGAGTTCAATCCCTGGTTCCACAAAAAAAAAAAAAAAATTTATAGGAATGAATATGGAAATGTATTTTTTCTGTATTTCTAGTTTTTATGAGACTAAGTTTTGTGTTAAATACTTGTCCAGTATCAACACAAATTAAATTTAGCCGTGACAACAGTAAATGTATGTCACCAAATATATCAATGTAAATAATTTAACAGAAATAAGGTTTAACATAACACCTTACTTTAAATTTTCATCCTTCAAGGCCTTTATTTGATGATCAAAAATAGTATATTCTTTTTGTCCCCATTGCTGTAGATTGGCTGACCTCTGCAGTTTCCCCAAATGAGGGAAATTTGACTGCATAATTTATGGTAGTGTGGGACTGTGTCTATGCTTCCCCTGGTTTAAAAAAAAAAAAAAAGTAAAGACTTAGTAAATTTCCCTTATCTAAGAACAAACCCATTACTCAAGAACCTTGAGAAATTTAAATCATTTCACTGTGTTATCTCTGTTTTTCTTTGGTAAAAAGCAATCACTGACTTATTTCAAAGATGAAAATACTACATACTTGTTACTAGTAAAACAAAGCTATAAAATTATATTGAATAATAATGGCAACAAATGAAAATGTGTCATTGGAATTTGGCCTTGTGTCTTACAGTCACTAAGCCTATTCATAGAAATTAAAGTAATTACAGTGTATTTATGCATTTCCAAAAAATAATTAACTTATTTTATTCTAAATTAAAGTCAGGGGAAACTACAGAATATGCTGGAAAGGTCAAATGAATACAACATTATTGTCCGTTCTCCCAAAAGTAGTTTGGGCATTAGTTGAAGAGATACAAGTGTATCTCTTCATCGTCAGATATTGGAGTACTCTGACTTTATTGACTCATACACTCTCTTGAATTTGTTTATAATCTTCCTGCTTTAATGCCCAATTCCTTTAATTTTATCAGTTACTCAGGGGTGTGCTGTCCAATCTGTCTATGTACGAGTTTCAACTTTTCTTTTTTCCTCCACGTTCCACTATGTTTCTCTTGGGCTCATTATTTCATTCCTTGTACTTTAATTTTTTTTTAAATCTCCTCTAAAGTTATTGTGAACACTAACTAAACATCTGTGATTTTCCTACCTATAAGATAGGATATTTACTTGTTTCCTTCGAATAAATACCTTACTGATCTCACTTGTGATACTCATTTTTGCCAAAAACTGTAAACAAATCTACAAACAATAATGAACACAATTTTTAAAATGCAGACAAAATAATTTTTCTTAAGAATGGTAATTTGTCTACCTTATCTGAGTTTTAATATGTCACATTACTGTGCCTGATAAAAATAGTTATAAAATTTTATTTACATTTATTTGATGTGCAGTTTACATTGTGTACTTTAACAATTATATGGGTTCTTATCTTTCTGTCACAGTTTTATATCTTTATTATTTCTGAAAAAAAGAAACGTGTGATTTGAATTTTTATACCTTTTACAGATTTGGTTTATGACAAGAATTTGTGATCCAGTTTGAGGTATGTTTTATAAGTTTACAAAATATTCTTTCATTCTTGTGTACAGTTTTATCAGTACCTATTTTATCAGCTTTCCTAACTGTTGTTAGTAATTTACTAAAATGCTTCTACAGACCTACTGCACAGTTATATTGTGGAATACTCTATACTGAAACAAGGTTTGTTGAAATTGTCTCCTTTGAGGGGTGTGTTTCCTCCTTAGAGATAGATTAATTTATTGTCAGCCTTCAACAGGATGAGGTTTGCAGGTTGCACTTTTAAACGGTTTATGATTTCCAAAAAATAATACGTGTGGGAGAGAAACACCTTGGAGATGAGGGGAAGTACTAGGATATTACTCTTCCTGCTAGTGGAAGAAACAGAAATGTTCTAATTCTGGCCAAATCATCGAAACTCACAGCCTCTGCCTCAATGAGACACGTGGTGTGGCTGATCTGCAATGGCCTTGTGTTGGATGCCATGTCTTTATGTGACTGAAGCAATTCCAGAAGCCTCTGGGAAACTGTATATTAACATCATTGCCAGCAGCTAAGGCAAAAGGCCACTCTTTGGAGATTACTATATGTTAAAAGTCTCTGACCACTATGTAGAGCTATAGAAGTTTTCCTTTCTAGGTATTATTTTTAAGTATAAATCACTTCTTACTTTTGACTTGAACCTTACATTCTTTTTTTTTCCCGGGATACTGTTCTGTTATATTACCTACGGGTATAAGAAATTTGTCTATTTGAAGTTTAATTGTAAATTTAACTTGCATATACCAAATTTTAGTTGGGATTTAAAATGATTTACCACATCAATACCTAAGAGATAGTGTTATGTTGTTTAGAATACAAGGTGGTGTGCTTTAGCAAAGGCAAGATCATATTCCATGATCTTGTGATGTCTATTTTTACATGTGGACAACAGACATGATGGTATTGCTTTTTGTAAATAGTTTTATCTCCACATGTATTCTTTTTGATTTTATAATAATTTTATAACACTTCCCTTCCAAATTCCAATAGGATTATTTTAACATGGACTATATCTTAAATATTTTTCATAGATCAGGGGGTTTCTTAACCTTTGGCTTATATTTTGAATTGTCCCCTTTCACCTACTAATGTTGCTTTCATAGACTATAGTTTGCAGGTGCACCTAGTAGTGTTGGCTGTGTTTATCATATTGAAAAACAAAATGTGTGGTAATTTGCAACTAGAATATTATTACATGTGTAAGATATTTAATAACTGATTTGATCAATGATTCAGAGACATTATTATTTTGACACAAACTCAGTGCAAATGTTGATTGATCATTAGGAAGACTTTTAAATCATAGTTGTTAAATTTTGCACTTAAATTGTATACTTCTATTATTATTTTAACCTCAAAATATCTGTTCTATAATGGATCACCTGTTGAAACCACTTTCTCTTGTTTTTATTTGATATTTGCACCCTACTTCTCCGTACATTAGAAGAAAGGTAAAATAATTAAAATGAGTCCTAGTTGTTCTGCCTTTTGCTTGCTTATGCATCTAAAGATTTGGCTTTGTAGTATCTTGTTACTTGCTAACCCTTAGATATATTTAATATGATTTTAAGATCAACACTACCCACCTTTCTTAGTTATTGTCTGTATAAATGTTTTCCAAAATAACTTAGCCCATTACTTCTGAAAAATGGAAGCTCATATATATGCATGAACAAAGACAAATATGTGGGTATTGATTACTAGCATGACCTACTTCTCAGAGCTACAGAGTAATGAAGGATTTGATACTTCCTGAGTAAGGAATGAATCCTTTTTGCAATCTCTCTTGATATTTAAATACAAAGTTAAAATCTAGTTGATGTGATTTATACAATTCCATTTCCCTAGTTAATCATGAAAGTTCTAAAAGGTATATACATATGGTACTTGAGAAATTTTCCATGTGCCTAAATTGTTAATTGATAATAAAACAACTGCTTTTACAGAGTTCAATGCTGGTAAAACATTTGGGAGCATATCATGCTGTAATTTCTCTAATATGGAAGCATTTAAAGGCAATGACATGACAGTTTTAATCGAAACCTAATTGTCTATGTAATGGCCACTGTATACAAAATTAAGTACAGCTACAATATCAGTCAGTAATAATGTGCATTCATGCTGAAAAGGGTTTCTTCTTTATAAATATAAGGGAAAGCATATTCCATAATTTCACAAGTTTAAGATCACTCAATTTATTCAGTCTGAGAGAAACAACAAAGGAACAAATGTGGAAATAAATTAATGCATTGTAACTGAATCTGTTGCTCTTTAATGTCAAAACAGTTTTCATAGGATTTCTCTCCTATCAGTTGGGTGCATCTGTTACAAGCATAAAAGAAAGCATGGAATTATTTCAACATCCATTTGCTCATTGAATCTTACTGTATTAAATCTTCTACTACACATTTCTTTTCAAATCAAAGTCTCTTTAAAGGCAAGTTTAAAATGTATTCTCCATGGTAGAGTCATGCACATTAAGTGTTAATCACAACCAAGGAGATGTTTAGAAAGGCTTATTTCCAAAATTAAAGTATATTTTGTCTTTGCAACAAATTATTTACATTGCTTTCTATTTGAATAATGTAAGTTGAAACACAGATCATCAAAGTACACATTCTGAAGCAATTCTTTATGATTTTTATTTATTTTTTATTTATTTATTTTTTTTGTCTTTTTGAGACAGGGTCTTACTATGCAGTTCAGACTGGCCTTAAGATCACTCTGTAGCTCAGGCTGGTCTTGAACTCACAACAATCCTCCTGCCTCAGCCTCTCGAGTGCTGGGATTACAGGCCTGCGCCACCACGCCCGGCTTATGATTTTTATATTAGGTAGTGGTTAATCTCCATAAGAACTAGCATAGCCATTTGAAATAAGAATACAGATTATAACAGTTCTTAAATTTCTTCATATCTTACTGCAGTAGTATTAAGTAATACGTATCTTTCTTGAGAAAAAAAAAACTTCTATTCACACTTCATTGCCTTGATCAGTCAGTTAGCAAGAGCATCAAAAGATGCTCTTACTCTGCATGTTGAATTACAATTTGATGTGAAAATGGAAAACCTCATTATTGCTTCTTCCTGTACTTTTCTTACACTGCTCTGCATTAACCTTTGCACTATATTGTTAACATGTATGTACCAACTGTATGTTATATTGGGATTTGATAATCAAACTTTAGGTCTATTCTTGATTTTAAATGCAGAGTAGAGTTTTAAAATAATTTCAGGGCCAGCCAAATAGCTCAGCAGATTAAAGTGCCTGCTTAGGCAGACACAGGGGCTGGGAGCTCAATTCCTGGGCCTGCTGTGCAGACCTGCTTCTGGGACACGCTCAGCTGATGATGGAGACTGGGCCTGGTGATGCACATCTGTAATCCCAGAATTTGGGAAGTTGTAAGCAGGAGGATCACTATGAGTCCAGTCTAAGCAGTGCGACCATGTGAAACCTGACCTAATCACAAAACGTAAAATAAAATAAAATCATCTTTTTTTCTGAAGGGATCAAAATTATTTTTAATCTCTAGCTTCTGTAACAAATAACATCTTTGTATATTAGTGATGGCTGCCTCAATACTAGTTTTTAGGGAAATATTTTTGAGGACTTAACAATAATAAAATATACTTTGTCTTCAGCTTTACATGAATATAGAACTATGCTTATTAATTTAATGTATTTTAATGTATTAAAGATAACTGAATCAAATCTTTTCATTCAAATTAGAAATGAACATAAATCATTGCTTAAAGTTTTTTCTTCAAAATAAACCAACAACTTAAGCATAGTGTGTGTAATACTATTTCCTTCTATTTTCTAACTTTTTTGTTCATTTGGGGATAGGATATTTTTCTCTTTCTACTAAGGTGTAAAAATAGACATCAACTGTTTGGGAATAAGTCTTCAGCCCCACTGTGAAATTCTTCATAAAGGCATCCTGCCTTCGCTAGTAAATTGAATCATACTGTGATGAGCATAAGAAGCAGCAGTCCCATCAATTAGATGAATTTAATCTTTAAAGATAAGCTCAGTTTGCTCACCATTAACTGGGGCTTAAAGTAAAACAAAGAGCATACCTTTTTGTTTTAAAGAGCATCCAAAATAAATTTTAAACCAAATGCATATGTCATAATTTGATCTGGATGACGCGTATAAATAATCTGCTTAAATCTTGATAGAACATGCGGATGGGCCATTATGTAAATGGACATCCTTGTCTGTTCAAAAATATATTACAAATTTAGAAATCTTTGTTTCAAATAAATATTTTAAGCCTTATAACTATTTGGGCACAATATATAAGTTTAAAACATATTTAAAGGAAGTTACATTATCAAGTCACTTAAAAACAAAAATAAAAATAAAAGGCATATTCAGGGCAAGAGTATACAACACAGACATATAGTTAAGGTTTATACCATGTAAAAATTAGCATTTTTGTGTACTTTTTTATTTTGTGAGTCATTTTATGGATATTACACGTACTTAAAAGTACTTTTTAATATACAGTTTCTTTTCTATAGCTTTTTCTTTGGTAAAACTAAAGAAAATCTTTAAGATTTACTGAGGAAAAGAAGAAAATCATCCCGAGACTATCATATTCCCAACAAGATAAGGACTAAGCTCGGTGAAGCTGACAATCTTCAAAATGATACAGTGGAGTAAAAGGAAAAGTTGGTTTGAGTGGAACAGTGGAATTTTAAGTGGCTAAACTCCACATTAAAGCTCTGGGTGTGTGCATTTGCATCCGTGAGAACACGAGCAAGTGTATGAATCCCACATCTGGGATTCTACCCACAAGCATTCTTATTTTAAATGTACATAATAAATTAATTTTTGCAAGCCCACCAAAGATTAGAACACTGCTATGTGCCAAATCAAATTAGAGCTCACATTTTCCAAAGGCCTTCTTCCATCATTTTTACCAAAGTGCATTTTCTCTCCACAGCATGCAGTGCATACAGAATGGGATCAGACTCACTTGTGAATACATTAGCTATCGTGCAGCTAGCCATTCCCATCCAGGAAAAAGGGCTTTTACGAGTTACCTAGGCCACTATCACCTGTGGGAAAGCACCACACGCAGCTATGGTGATAGCTCAGTCCTACCTGAGAGTGGTCAAGACAAATGCTCGTTTACCTTGTCCCCCCAAATCTGGAGAATTAAAGAAGATAGTGTCAAACACATAGTGATAACCGGTAAGAATAAGTATATCAAGAAAATAATAAGAGTAAATGGAGCTCAAAAGTTCTTACAGATGTGATATAAATATCTCAAGAATACTAGTCACACAGTTCCAGGTACACAAGGGTTATTATTTATTTATTTGCTTTTTTTGCATTTTTAGTAAGGGTATACAGGATCTCACCACATATATTGGATTTGTAGTGATCTCGCTGTGTTCAGCCTCCCAAGAGCTTGGATTTCGGGTGTGCACCTCCACACCCAGTCTATCACTGTCTCAACTAGCCCTGTAGACAGGGCCAGCATGGCACACCAGGGATCAAACCCTGGCCGCTACATCTGCCTAAGCAGGCACTTTAACCTGCTGCGCTATTTGGCAGGTTACACAAGTTATTTTGTATTAAGGTTTGAATATGGATTAGAAGAAATTAAGGACAAGGAACCTTCTTTGAAAAAAAAAAAAAAAAAAAAAAAAAAAAAAAAACCTCCAAGAAGGTTAGCTATTGATCTGCGGAAGAGCAGTAGCCTAATCTTCATGAGGTTCGAAGGTTCAGTTTCTGGTAACTTAAAATAAGTAGGTAAATGGATTAA
>PVKA01047010.1:0-14583 GCA_004027165.1 Ctenomys sociabilis | reverse complement strand
GTTTTTCCACCCAATGTTTCTGGAATTCATTCTTTATTTCAGATTCTATGTATTCAAATATTTCTTTTTTAAATTGGGGAATTACTTCTTGTTTTATTTCCTCTATAGCTTTCTGCTGTTGTTCCTTTGCTGCTGTATCTGTTACTTCATTCGTTGCAGCTGAGCTAGTGTCCTCTGCCTTTCCTGATGGACTCGAGGTTTGGGATTGCATTTTTCCCCTTCTCTTTGTCATTTTGTATAGCACTGATCTTTGACCTTTGGTGTAGAGCTTTGGTGCAGCTATGACCTTAGCTTGTTATGAGATTCGGGTGCCAGTCTATTAAGTTTGAGATTTTCCAGGTATGCCTATCCTGGGTCTAGCTGTTGTGTTCAGTTCCTTTTTTGCTGCAGCTCCTTTGGTTCCGCTATGTTGGTTCCCGGGGTCAGCCCTCCTGTGTCAGGCAGGGCGTTGCCCTGGTGGGTGGGCCTGGGCTTTGGTGGGTTTTCTGGGCTCACAAAAGGATAGTGGATGATCTTATTCACTGAGTAGGCTGTACTGAGCCGGCCAGCTTGTGCTGGGTCCGGGTCTACAGGATGTAAATCAAGAAGGCTGGGAAAGGTCCCTCTGGTGCAGTGGGCCTGGAGCCTTCACTTATATGCCTGGTTGTGTTGGGTTTCGGTCCGTACTGCGGACCGTGGATTGCTGAGAAATGTCCCTCCGGTGTGGCAGGCTAGGAGTTCTCACTTCAGGCCGACCTGCACTGGGTCTGAGGCTGTGGGGTGGCACCAGTAATCACCTGGAAATGTTTCTCTGGCACAGTGTGCCTGGAGCTGTCACCGGGCCACGTGAGGTGACGGGCAGCTTAATCCCTGGAAAATGTATCTCAGGCACGACGGGCCTGAGGTTCTACACTCACTGACCTTTGATGCCCAGAGAATCGGGGAAATTCCTACTCAATCAGTGGGCTTTAGGTCAGGGGATCCGGGGAGGTGTTGGTGAGTGGGACCTGAGGTTTCAGGCCAGTCACTGGCTTGGAGGGGTTGGGGACAGGGATGTGCGTAGCGCGTGTGGGAAGAAGCCAAAGGCTCTCCCTCAGACTCACCACACTCTCACTGATCTGGGAAGCCTGGTGAGTCCTGTGAATTTCCTCTCGCTGGGAGAGCTTGGCGCAGGATCCAGGAGGCTGTTGGAGTCAGCCACTGTCTCAGCCTGGTCTCTGGGGCTGGGCAGGTGCTGGCGGGATGGAGCAGGATGGCGGAGTCGGCTGCGCTGTCTCTGGCCGGTCTCAGGGGCTCAAGATTTCTAAATCTTAATCCAAAGAATTTTCTAGCCTTCAAGACTTTCATGATAAAAACAGAAAGATACAGAAATTTTTTAAAAAAACCATAGTTCTTTGAAAAGAATAGCAAATAAAATCAGAGTAATGACTTTTTAAAAAACTATGGTCAAATATTATCACACCTAGTATATTCCTAACTCTCCATCTATGTTGTTGGGATTTTTGAACAGTTTTATTTTATTTTATTTTAATTGACCAATAATAATTGAACATATTCATGGGGCATGAGGTAATGTTTTAATACATGTGTAAATATTGGAATGATCAAATCAGGCTAACAATCATTTCTAAAGTATTTATTATCTCTGTAATAAGAAGACCTTAAAAGATCTTCAATAGTTATTTTGAATATTCAATGTATTATTATTAATCACAGTAAGCTTGCAGGTAAGCACAATATCAGAAGTTTTCCCATGCCTATCCCATTCCATCCACTCATATCAAACTACGGTAAATCTCCCATCCAAGTACTAACCAGCCCCGACCCTGCTCAGCTTCCGAGATCAGACGAGATCAGGTGCGTTGAGGGTGGTATGGCTGTAGACTACGGTAAATCTACTATCCACTTTCATATGTTAAACTTCTGTAGAGTCCACCAGTGAAACCTTACAGCATTTCTCTCTGTATAGCTGGCTTATCTCACTTAACATAATGTCCTTCATGGGTGTTGTTGTGAATGACAGCACATTGTAGATAGATCTTTCACTCTCCTGATTTTCTTATTTCGTTACTGTTTTACTATTCTAAATGAATTGTTTCTTAACTTTCAGGAAACTTGCTATTAGTGTAAAAAATGCTACCAGTGTCCCACCAATTTACTGAATTCATTTATCAGTTCCAATAGATTTTTGGTAAAATTTTGATCATTTTCTATATATAAAATCTTGTCATCAGTGAGTAAACTATGACCTCTTTACTTATCTGGATGCTTTTTATGTCTTTCTCTCTTTTTTAAAAAAAAATGTATTTAGCACAAGGTCTACAGGATCTCACTACATAGATTGGACTTGTAGTTTTCCTCCTGTTTCAGCCTCCCAAGCACTGGGATTACAGGTTTATGAAATCATACCCAGTCTCAATCCCTGTCTCAGTGCTCCCTTGATGCGGGGCTGGAATGGCTTGTGGTGCTGGGAATAGAACCCTGGTCACTGCACGTACCTAAGCAGGAGCTTTAGTCTGCTGAGCTATCTGGCCAGCCCTATATATCTTTCTCTTATTCAATTGCTATGGCTAGGACTTCCATTACTATGGTGAACAAATGGGTAAGAGTGACAGTCTCTCTTGTTCCACACCCTAGGGGACAGGATTTCAGATTTTTATTGCTGAATGTGACATTAGTTGTGAGTTTGTCATTTATGGCCTTATATTTTTGAGCTTCATTTATTCTATATCTAATTTGTTGAGAGGAGTTTTTAATCATGAGATGATGTTTAATTTCATTACTTTTTCATTTATTGAGATGATCATATGCTTTTTGTTCTCCATTCTATTCTATGGTGCTTATACATTGATTTGCATATGTTGAGCCAAACTTCCATTTCAAGGATAAATACTGCTTCATCACACTGAACGATCTTGTTATGTGCTTTGAATACAGTTTGTTAGCATAATGTTGAAGATTTTCACATCTGTGTTAATCAGTGGCTTTTGCTTCTTTTTATCCTTTTTTTGGTAGCATCTTTGTTTAACTTTAGTGTAGGTTAATGCTAGCTTCATGAAATGAGTTTGGAAGTACTTCCACTACTTCTCAGTCCTTGGGGGAGGTTGGGAAAGATTGCCATTATTTCTTTTATAAATGGTAAAATTTAGCCAAGCAGTTATCTGCTCTTGGATGTATTTTTAATGGCATTTTTTTTTTTGAATTTTTTAGGGAAGGATCTACAGAGTGTTCAGAGTCTCACTATGTAGATTGGACTTGTAGTGGTCCTCCTGTTTTCAGCCTCCCAAGCGCTGCGATTGCAGGCTCTCCACACCACACCCAGTCTCAATCCCCATCTCAGTGGGCCCAGAGGGCAGGGCTGGCACAGCAGGCCCAAGGATTGAACCCCTGGCCCATGAGTAATGGGGGAATTTTAATTACTGATTTAATCATCTTATTCATTATTTCTCTGTTGCTATCAACAGTGTCTTCACAATTCAAAATTTACAGGTTTTATGTATTTTTCTTGCCTTAGGGAACCCAAATTATTTTGAAAATAATATGCATTTAAAATGACAAGTAATAAGAAAGAATGTCAATTCTAACACTGTTGTACTAAGCTCTCTTAAATTTTTTTATTATCTTTAAGAACCCATAGTAGAATACTTAGAATGTATTCAGAGTTCTACAGTAGCCCTTGAAGACAACTGTTGTTCCTTCACATCTGTTGGGGCTAGGGAGAATTGATTCTGCAAACCTCTTAGAGTAGCAAAATCTGAAAATAAAGTCCCATGTGGAAAAATGGTAAGAGTATTGCGTATAACACACAGCCTTTTACATGCTTTAGATCCTCAATAGATTATCTGAAGTGTATAATACAAGGTGAATGCTGCATAATTAGTGCCTACACTGTATTTAGGGAATAATGTTCTGTGTACATTCAGTGCTCTATCAATTTTTCTTCAACACAATATTTTCAGTCTGTGATTTATTGAATCCAAAGATGTGAAACACACATAAACACACACTGAAGGCCAAACTTTATTTTGTAGTAAAACTAGTTAAGAAAATGCTTAGAAAAGATCAACATCAGCCAAATGATGACAAATAAGCCTAAAAGTCTAAACAATGAAGGAGGTGTTTAGTATAATATATATGCATATATATTTTGTCAGAACCGGGGATTGAACTCAGGCACTTGCCAGGGAAGTGCTTATTCCACCATCTCTCTGGCCTCTAATACAATTTTTGTACAGTAATAAGGCTGACATTCTAGTGCAGTGGTGAAAAATGTATGGAATGTGTGCTGCAGGAGACTATCACTGAAAGCTCTAAAATGTTCACCATCACTGCTCCTGGGGATTGAAGTGACCTTTGCCTTGGCAATGATATTGTAAAGCTGTGTGCTTTCTTTCTGAACAGATACCTTTATTCATGCAACAGATGAATTTTGAGCCTAACTTTTGGACAACTACTGTTCTAGACTCCTGTGGCACATCAGAACAGACATCTGAACACATTCACCTATGCTATTAGTGTGAGAATCCTGAAGATAACAAATAAAATACTGGTTGTGTAAGTGGTATAGGATGTTGGAGGAATATAACAGGCATAGAACAAAAAGAAAATGTCATCCATACATGTGGAACACACACACACATACACACACACACACTGAAGGCCAAATAAGGAAGTAGGAAGAGTTTTCAGTAAATATTCATAACAAACTTCATTACAAAAGTGACAATTGAATATGGACTTGTGGGTTAAATTACATGGAGAAAACATCCTTGGCAGATATAGGAAGTTGGAAGAATGGCATGAAAGTGCCAACTGGCTGTGAGGCACTGAGGACATCATGTGTTCGGAGTTAAGGTCAAATCCTATAGCAACTTCTAGTATCTTGGAAGGTCTTTGCCTTTTACTTGAGTGGGATGAGGAGTAACTGGAGGCAAAGGAGCAAGGAATTACATGATTTGACTGGCACTTACAAAGGGTTACTATGGTGACTGTGCTGTGGATACACTGTGGAATAAGGGTATGATCTAAGGCTACTGTGAAGGATGCAGCACCAATATAGAATAAAGAGAACAGTGAGGACCTGAGAGGTAGCATTTCAGCTGTCTAGAAGAATAGTCCATTTACATTTTGAAGGCAGAAACAGTAAGATATGATATGATGTGTAAAGTGAGAAAAAGCACCAAAGATGATCCTGAAGTTTTGTCCTAAGTCACTGGCAGGTTTTGTATTTGCTTTTGCTTCAGATAGGAGATTGTTTTTATAATCTCATAGAGCAAGCACAAAGGGGATGATGAGGTCAGCTTTGCACATGTTGAATTTCTGATGGCAGTTGAATATCCAAGGGAACATGTGGAATAGGCTTCAGGACATGCACCTTGGCATCAAGGAGAGATAACTGCGAAGGAGAGCATTTGGCTGTCTATGTCTGTGAGTTCTGCCTCTGTGGGTTCAACCAATTGTGGATGAAAATATTTAGGATAATGTGTCTGTACTGAACACACGCAGCCTCTTTTCCATTCTCATTACTCCAAAAAAAGTATATCATAACAACTATTTGCATTGCATTTACATCAGATAAGATTTGTAAATAATTTAGGGATGATTTAAAGTATCCAGGAGGATATAGCTAAGTAAAACACAAATACCATGGTGTTTTATAGGAGAGACTTGAGCATCCAGGTTTTGCTATCCATGAGGGTCCTTTGGGGGTTATCACACAGACACTAATGGAGTAAAGTCTAAAGTTATAAGCTGTTGGCACTGAGAATGTTTCAGGCAACAAGACTGAATGAAATCAGAAAAAGAGGGAACATAACTAAAGAGATAATAAGCTATGGAGCATTTCACCATTAAGAAATTGAGAAACATGTACAAGTAAAAAGTAATAAGTAAATAGGGACCAAGGAGGCAGCACAAGAGTGTGAAAGTCCTGTGAACATGAGTGCTGCTCTCTGAGTCTACTGCAATCGAGTGTAGATGGATTACTTTATACCAAGAGTTTTCTCAGGCCAGTTACGTATGGATAAAAACAACTGGAGATTATCTCCAACTAAATGATTCTAATTTTTTTTCTTTCTTTTATTTCTGCCTTCCTAAGACAAAAAAAAGGAATAGAATGTGTTATCTACTATCGCATAGTTTTTCGAAAGAAATTTATATATGTTTTGTGTAACTCTCCCTGCTCATTGATTAATTTTAACAAAATGATCTGGTATTTTGGAACACACACTTTATTCTTCCCACAATTTTGGTCACAAACTGAGTTGAATGGGAACTGTATGTAATTTCCATATAAGGTCAAAATTGAAGCAAACCATTGAATTTGATTGGGTTCTTATCTAGTTAGATTCAAGACCAAAATTGTGGACAGTATTATGTCCTTGAGTTGAGGCACCACTGTAGCTCCTGGTGGTTCTATTGGAAACAGAACTGTTTTTTTAATTAAACTTAATTTTTTATTTTTTTGGCAGAATTGGGGATTGAACTCTCGTCAGGGAGGTACTTATTCCACTGAGCCATCTCCTTGGGCCCTGTTAACAGAATTGTATTTTTTTTAAATTTATTTTTATTTTTATTTTTTTAATTTATTTTTTATTTTATTGAAGTACAAATATCAATGAGACAGTTTTATGACACCTTAAGACAGATTCAATAAATTAATACATTTCAAGCTGTTTTCATAATGTTTTGGAATCATACAAGGTGTATACATGATATTATACTTACAGACATTATTATAGCAGATGTCTCTTACAAGTAGTTTAAGAGAATATAGCTATTTGCTTATCTTATTTTTATACCTGAATTATATCACAGACTCAATAATTAATACTTTCTACATTGTAATTTTCCTAGTGGTTGTCCATAGTACTAGAAGCCAACACAATATCCTGTCGAATCCACCATTAGTGCAAATCTTGCCTCTCATAGAATTATGTAGAAGCACAGCATACACACACATCAAGATTCTTTCTTTCTATACTCCTTCCTTTGTCCTCACCTGTCAAAGATGGGCACTCCATTATCATTCAACCAATTTAGGTGCCTGAATTCAATGACACAGTCCAACACAGTCCAGCATTCCACAACAATAGTGAGTTATCTGAAGAAGTTGTCGACCATAGCCATTTACAGCTCAACTTTATGGCCCCGTGTCGTATACCTCACTTTTATACTTTTCGGCTGGATAGTTAAGACCGAGACAGAGCAAAACCTATATACCAGAACATGTAGTTTTTGTTTCTTATGAGGTCAGTGAAGTCCCTTCAGGGTTTATCTTGTAATCCTATACCTTATTCTGTAGATCCTTTGTCTGTGTCATCCATGTGGATGAGTCACGGCCAATGCTCAACCAGTTTGCTCTCTGTGAGAGCCTGAGAGAAAGTTTTCTCTCCATGTGATTCTCCCCAGGCACACTATGCATCATCAATCTCTTAATGATGTGGCTCCATAATCTCTTTGTTAAGAAAATTTGGGGCTCAACTGAGTTTCATGATGTTACAGTACAGGTTCTCCTATGCCCTGAGTCTTCACTGAGCTTTGAAGGCTAGGGCCAAAGTGTTGGCTGGCCTTGCGGCTCTTCTGTTTCTCCAATTTTGATCTGTGAACTTAGGTTGTTAACCATCCAGAAGAAAAGCTGATTAGCACACTGCAGCATATGCCATTCACTTTGCCCTATCTGATTCAATTTTTTTAGTTGTTGTACATTACTATTTGTATTTCTTCTTTTCACTTCTTATACTAGGGAGACTATATGATATTTCCACATGTGTGTCTGGTTTATTTCACTTATGAGTGTATGTACAAGTGGCATCCACTTCAATATAAATGCTTCAAGCTTATCATTCTTAATAGCTGAGTGATACTCCATCATATAGAAATACCACATCTTTTTCAACCATTCCTCCTGTGACGGATATCTTGGTTGTTTCCAAGATTTTGCTATAACAAATTGTGCTGCTGTAAACATAGGTACACATATATGACTGTGATATAATGTTTTCATTTCCTGTGGAAAAATTCCCAGTAGGGTGATAGCCATCTTGAATGGGAATTTCAGTCCTACTCTTCTGAGGAGTCTTCACAATGGTTGTACCAGTCTACATTCCCACCAGCAGTGGAGAAGTGTTCCCTTTTCCCCACAACCTCTCCAACATTTGTTGTTGGTTGATTTCCTTATGATAGCCATTCTTTCTGGAGTGTGATGGTATCTCAGTGTTGTTTTTATCTGAATTGCACAAATGGCTAATGATGTGGCTCATTTTTTCATCTATTTATTTGCTTCTTTAATTTCATCCTCTGATATGTATGTATTCATCTTAGATGCCCATTTCTGAATTGGGTCTTTAAGTCTGAGGGCCCTGTTGTATCTTAGTTCTTTATACATTCTAGACTTCAGTCCTTTGTCTGATTGCTTATGAGTTAGGATTTTTTTCAAAATTTGTGGGTTGTATTTTCACTTCGATGGTAATTTCTTTTGACATGCAGAAACTCCTCAAGAAGAGTTGATCCCAACTGATTCTTTCAAGTTATTCTGCTGTGAATATGTTTGTTCATGAACTCTTTATCTACCCCTTCAAGAGTTCCTCCTACTTTCTCTTCCAGGAGATTGAGTGTTTCTGTTTTAATGTTTAGATTTTGAATCCATTTTGACTTTATCTTAGGGCATGGTGATAGAGCTGGGTCAAGTTTTAGTTTTTGGCATGTAGAAAGCCAAAACCAGCATTATTTGTTAAAAAGGCTATCTTTAGTACAGTAAGCTTGTTTTGCCCCTTTGTCAAAGATCAGATGGCTGAGTGTGATCATAGATACTTCTGCATCTTTTAACCTATTCCATTGATCCTCAGGTCTATTTTGTTGCCATGTTGCAACATACCATGTTGATTTTATCACAGTGGCTTTGTAGTATAATTTCAAGTCAGGAATTGTGATGCCTCCTGCCTTGTCTTTATTGGCCAAGATTGCCTTTGCTCTTCTAGGTTGTTTGTGGTTCCAAATAAATTTTAGGAATGATTTTTCTAGGTCTGGGAGGAATGTTGGTGGCAGTTTGATAGAGATTTCATTAAATCTGTACAGCAATTTTGGGAGTATGGCCATCTTCACGATATTGGATCTTCCTATCCAGGAGCATGGAATATCTTTCATTTTTATGAAATCCTCTATAATCTGTTTTCTAAGGGTATTGTAATTTTCTGTGAAAAGATCTTTGACCTCCTTGGTTAGGTGAATTCTAAGGTATTTCATTTTCTGCAGTGCTATTGTAAAAGGTATTGTTTCTACTGTTTCCCTTTCAGTGTGCTTGTTATCTGTGTAGAGGAATGCTATTGACTTTTGAGTATTGATTTTGTATCCTGCCATGCTACTGAATTTCTATATCAGTTCTCATAGTTTCTTGGTGGAATTTTTGGGGTCTTCCAAGTAAAGTATCATGTCATCTGCAAATAGTGGTAATTTAACTCCTTCTTTACCTATTCTTATTCCCTTTATTTCTCCCTCTTTTCTAATGGTTGTTGCTAAGGATTCCAAGACTATATTGAGTAGGAGGGTGATAGAGGACATCCTTGTCTTGTACCTGATTTAAGAGTAAAAGATTTCAGTTTTTCCCCATGTAGGATTATATGAGCTTTTGGGTTGTCATAGATGGCTTTCATCAAGTTAAGGCAGAGTCCATCTATTCCAATTTTCTGTAGGACCTTGAACATGAATGAGTGTTGGACTTTGTCAAAAGCTTTCTCTGCATCAATTGAGATGATCATGTGGTTTTTAGATTTCAGTCTATTAATATAGTGCATTACATTTATAGATTTTCAAATATTGAACCATCCTTACATCCCTGGGATGAATCCTACCTGGTCATGGTGTATGATTTTCTTGATGATTTTCTGTATTCTATTTGCTAGGATTGTATTGCATATTTTTGCATCTATCTTCATGAGGGAGATTGGCCTGTAGTTCTCCTTTTTTGGTTGTGTCTTTCCCGGTTTTGGAATGAGTATTATACTTGCCTCCAGAAATGATTTTGTGAGGACTGCTTCCTTTCAATTTCATTGAAGTGTTTGTGGTGTGTAGGGATTATATCTTCAATAAATTTCTTGTAGAATTCAGCTGTGAATCCATCAGGACCTGGACTTTTCTTTGTAGGTAGGCTTTTTATTACGTTTTGTATTTCGTTGGTTGTTATTGGCTTATTGAGAGTTGTTATATATTCTTGGTTCAGGTTTGGTAATTTGTTCCTTTCAAGGAATCGTTCCATTTCTCCTGCGTCTTCTATTCTGTGAGCATAAAGATTCTCGAAGTAACTATTAAGAATCTTCTGAATTTCCACTGGGCCTGTGGTGATTTCATTCTTTTCATTCCTTATTGCATGTACTGGAATTTTTTCTTTCCTCTTTTTAGTGAGGTTCCTAGGGACTTATCAATTTTATTTAGTCTTTCAAAGAACGAACTTTTTAATTTGTGGATTCTTTGAATTGTTTTCTTCATCTCAATTGAGTTAATTTCTGCTCTAATCTTTATGATTTCTTCCCATCTTGGTGCTCTGGTTTCATTTCCTCTTCTTTTTCTAGTTGTCAGAGGTGCAACATTAGGGTGCTTATTTGTTCCCATTCTGCTTTCCTAATGTGTGAGTTCATAGCTATGATTTTCCCTCTTAGAACTGTTTCATCGCATCCCATAAATTCCGGTAAGTTGTGCTTGATTTTTCATTGAATTGTAGATATAGTTGAATTTCTCGTTTAATTTCTTCTGTGACCCATTGATTGCTGAGTAGGGTGTTGCTTAGTTTTGATGAATTTAGCGGGTTTTTCTGATTTCTTTTGGAATTTATTTCCAGTTTCATTGCACTGTGGTCAGATAACATGCATGGGATAATTTCTATTTTCTTGCATATACTTATAAATTTCTTTATGAGTTAAGTGTGTTTCTTTTATAAAGAATATTATTAGATTTTGTTACCTAATCCACTGTGCCAGTCCATTTCTCTTAATTGGTGAATTGAGTCCATTTACATCCATGGTTATAATTAAAATGTGTTGACTTATGTTTGTCATGATATTTACCTGCTGTTGTTTACTCCTTTATAGCCTGCATTTAATTGTATGTCCTGTTTAATGGGTTCCTTCCTTTCTCATTTGTGGAGTTTTGGTCATTGTGGTCTCTCTCTAGAACATCTTTCAGCAGCCTGTCTAGGGATGGCTTTGTCATCATGAAATTCTTTAGTTATTATTTGTCGTGGAAGTATTTCACTTCTCCATAAAACTTGAAAGAGAGTTTTGCAGGGTATAATTGTCTGGGCTGGAATTTGTTTTTGCACAGGACTTCAAGAACTTTGCTTCATGCTCTCCTTCACTTCATGGTATGTGTAGAGAAGTCGGCTGCAGTTCTGATGGGTTTTCCTTTGAATGCGATCTGCTTCTTCTCTCTAGAAGCTTTCAGTATATTATTTTTGTGTTGGATTTCTCGGACATTGACTACTATATGTCTTGGTGTGTTTTTAGTTAGGTTGAAGCTATTTGGTGTTCATTATGCTTCAGTTATCTGAATGTTAGGTTGTTTCCTCATATTTGGGAAGTTTTCTGTGATTACTTCTCCCACAATTCTTTTTATGTCATTTGTGTTGACTCCTTCATGCTCATTGACACAAAATATTTTCACATTGTCCATCCTGACCTCATCTTGCAGGTGATGGATTATTTTTTTCTGCATTCTCATTGTTTTTAAGAGATCTTTTCTCACCTTTTCATTAGCTGCACCAGCATCTTCAAGATCTGAATCTCTGTGTTCGCTTTCCCTCAATTGGTTTGGTAGACTCAGGATTGATATTTTTCATTTTCTATATCTCTTTGACTCTGTTCTGTACATTCTATTTGTTTTCTGTATTGCTCATTCAAGGAATCTGTCATAGTTCTGATCTCCTCTATTTATTTTTATCCATGTCTTCTTTAGAGGTAATTATAAATTATTTTTCTGCAAAATTTCTTCCATGTTGGTTTTTCTCTGTATATTTCCTGACTTGTTTCTTTATTTTAGATGGCCTAATTTCAAAGAATTCTTTTTTTTTTCCAAAGAATTCTTTTTTGATTTCAGAAATTATTTCTGCTTTGAGTTCCTCATGACCTTTCTTCTGTTGTTTCTTTGCTTCAGATGCTGTTAATTCATACGTTTCAGCTGGAATAGTGCTCACTGCACTTGTTCTGTGTGAGCATTGGATATTTCCCCTATGCTTCTGGATTTGATTCTTTATTTCTGACACTATGTATTCAGATATTTGTTTTTTTATTTGAGGAATTAATTCTCATTTTATTTCCTCTATACCTTTCTGCTCCTGTTCCTTTGCTGCTGTATCTGTTAATTCATTCATTGCAGCTGAGCTAGTGTCTTCTGTACTTACTGGTGGACTTGAGGCCTGAGATTGCATTTTTTCTCCTTGTCTTTGTCATTTTGTATAGCACTGACCTCTGACCTTTGGTGCACGTATAACCATAGCTGTAATGAGTTTTGGGTGCCAGTCTATTAAGCTTGATGTTATCCAGTTATGCCTGGCCTGAATCTAGCTGTTGTGTTCAGTTCATTTTTCCTGCAGCTCCTGTGGTTCCCCTCTGTTGCTTCCCTGGTAAGGTGAGCCAGAACCAAACTGGGATGCAGAGCGAGTAATGAAAATTACCACTATCTTCGCTGGCTTTGGGGTGAGTATCTGGAAAGTTGTGGGAGTTGGCCCGCGTGTCTCAGGCAGGTCGTTCTGTAGGTGGGCAGGTCTAGGCTTTGGTGTGTCTGCTGGGCTCTCAAAAGGATAGTGGATGTTCTTATTCACTGGTTAGGTTGTGCTGGGTCAGTCAACCTGTGCTGGGTCTGGGGCCACGGGCCATAACTGGAGAAGGCTGTGAAAGGTCCATCCAGCGTGGCGGGCCTGGATCCCTCACTCACAGGCCAAGCTGTGCTGGGTCTAACAGAATTATTGATGACTTCTATTGACAGGTCGTTGACTCTCTGGTTGAAGAAGATGGATTCCAGTGTCACCATAGACAGATGTAGTAAAGGGAACAGAAAGGAGAAGTCCAGGATGTGGGAAAAGATGTGTATATATATGAATCTAGCGAACAAAGCAGGAATTTTTTTTGGTACTTTTTATCATTATTTTTAAAGAATACAAAATAGTGATAGAAGAAAACAGCATTATACATGATACAAGGTTTCACTAAACAAAGTATTAGGAATCCAACAATGGTTCCTGTATTACATGATGCTATGTGCAACTTAGTTTTTCAAATTACCTGATAAAAATGTATAAGTTTTGTTTTAAAAAAAAAACAAGAACTAAGAAGTTATAAGAAATTCAAGAGAGGAAATAATCAGAGTAAAACAAAAATTATAAGCATTATCTGCTTCTTTCTTTTTCTTTATATTCATGTAATTAGAAGTAAAAAGGAATAGGCAATAAATATTTAAGATTTAAAATTTCTGAATTTAATTAAACTTATAATACTGCATTTACAAGAAAAATGAATATTTTGCACAAGAAATTTAAAGAAAATCATACCAAGATACAGAAAAATGAAATTGTCCAAAACTTTTTTTTGTGATGATTTAGTGCAATTTATTGATGAAATTGCTGTAGATAAGGTAGATTTCAAGGTTCCTTTTTAAATACATCTTTAATCTTTAACTGACATATAGTAATTGTACATATTTATATACATACTGGGCTACATTCCAGTATATGTCTACAATGTGTAATGAGTGATCAGGTCAAGATAATTTAGGTGCCTGAACTCAACAACAAAATCCAACACAGTCCAGCATTCCACAACAATAGTGAGTTATCTGAAGAAGTTGTCGACCATAGCCATTTACAGCTCAACTTATTATTATGGCCCCGCGGTGTATACCTCATTTTTACACTTTTCTGCTGGATAGTTAAGACCTAGATAGAGCAAGACCTATATACCAACACATGTACTTTTTGTTTCTTATGAGGTCAGTGAAGTCCCCTCAGGGTTTATCTTGTAGTCTTATTCTGTAGATCCTTTGTCTGTGTCATCCATGTGGATGAGTCACGGCCAATGCTTGACCAGTTTGCTCTCCGTGCCAAAATTTATTATAAAGAAGAAATGGTTAAAACACATACATAAAAAATATTAGCTATGGAAGAACAAAATTAAATAGCATTTTATTCCACATTAGAAAAAAAGGACCAAGTGTGTAAGAAACTAGACTGAAATAAAAATGATCTATCCTCTTTGGATATTATACTTAGCAAACATACCTTTGAAAACTAAAAGTAAAATATTTTCTAGTTACACAAACTTGAAGGATTTTAATACCTCCAGACATAGCATATAGGAAATAACAAAGAGCATAATTCAAAAGGCAAGAGAAGTTGCAGTATGCTCCTGATGAACAATAAAGAGCTCTCAAAGTGATAGTTATGTAGGACTATATAAAGTATATTCGACGAACTCTTATTTAAGAGGTCATTGAAGAGTTCTATGAAATAGTACCAATCTTATGGCAGATTATATACATATTTTTTTCAAATACATGAGTATAAATGACAGGGAAGAAGTAATATAAAGTCAACAGAAAATAGAAATATACTTTTTAAAGTTT
>PVKA01047009.1:0-14583 GCA_004027165.1 Ctenomys sociabilis | reverse complement strand
ATATAAGTGTATAAAGAATAAGACATATTTACTCAGTTAAAATGACATCAGTTTCACTGTCATATTTTTTAAAGAGAGTACAAAATAGTATTAAAACAGAAAAAATTTCAAGTGATACAGAATTTCACTTAATAAAGTAATATGAATTTCACAGTATTTGTTGACACGCACAGTGCTGTCTTCCAACCAGTTATTCATATTACCAGATATATGCATGTAAAATCTGAAGGAAAAGCAAAAAAAGAAGTGTACAAGAAATTAAGGACAGAAAAGTACAGACAACTGAATAAATGGAGACAAAACAAATTAAATCATTAACTGCTTTTTTCCATAGACCAGCAGAAATGCACAGTATAGTTGTCCAAATCATCCTGATTACATACATAGAAATATCTCTTTCCTCTGCTTCCTCTCCTGTTCTTCTCTTCAACTCAGTAAATCTTCCTTTTGAATAAGCTCATTAACTCTTCTGAGTACCTATTGTACCCTTCAGATTCCAGTTTCTCTTTTGGGCCCTCACCCTAAGGAGACAGTACCATGCTTGCACATGCTGATCTGATTCACTTCACTTAAGAGAATGCTCTCTAGTTCTGTCCATTTACTGATAAAGACTCAAAATAATCCTGCTTTGTACCTAAGTACCACTCCACTGTGTAGAACAGCACATCTTCTTTATCCATTCTTCTGTTGATGATTTATACAGTGAAAACTACGCTACTCTGAGAAGAGATTGAAGGGATTTGAGAAAATGGAAAGTGACAGGAAAACTGTTGGGAAAAGGCAGCCACGAAGCCCCACAAGACCACACACATGTTAACTGGCACCAAAGGAGCTGTTTATTGACGGCAAGTAGTGTGCTCTGAGCTCCTCAGCTGACCTGAGCAGCAGCAGTGGCTGCAGAGGCAGGGACTCTATAGAGCAGTGAGTATGTGAGAATGGGGCAAGGCGAGTCATAAAGTGTCCTTAGCTGGGCCAGCATGTTCTGGGCAGGCAGGAATGGGGAGGGGAGTCGTAAAGTGTCCCAAGCTTGGGCAGGGTGTTCTGGACACAAAGTCTAGAGTCCTTAAAGCAAACAAAGCTATACATATAAGCAGCTGGAAGTAGACAGTCAAGGTTAATCTTTGCAACAGGGTTGTGGTTGACATATTTGGGAACATCGGAAGGGGTGCGGGTGGGGAAGGGGACCCACAGCTGGGTGCCGTAACATTCCAGATTTTGAGTTACAGGAAAAGGGCAACAAATTCTTTTATGGCTATTTCCTGCTGTCAGAGGTCAGCAGGGTGGATTTAGAGGGTAGACTCGTGGTCGGAAATGTCAGGTTCAGCCACAGGATGAGGTGATATCCTGCACGGAGCATAAAGTTAGAATGTGGGATGGTTAGTTTTTGCTTGGTTAGAGTATCTTGGCTGAGTAAGGGGGAGGGACGTGAAGGTATAACCAGGAAGGCATAGGGAAAAAGCTCACTTCATATTAGACAGGAAGGGTCTGGGTTGGGAGGGACCAGCCCCACTTGCCTAGGCATCCCCCCTGGGTTTTGGCACCAAAATGACAAGCAAATGTCGCAAAAAGTGACCTTGAATCCACACGTAGTCTACACCCGAAATCCCAGCACTCAAGGGAAAGAATGAGGAGAATGACAGAGTTTTCAGCCAGCCTGGGCTACATAGAGAGGCTCTGTCTTGAAAACTCTAAATGATAATGAAACTGGGTGTGGTGGCGCATACCTGTAATCCTAGCACTCAAGAGGCTGAGGCAGGAGGATTGCTGTGAGTTCGAGACCAGCCTGAGCTACAAAGTAAGCTTAAGGCCAGCCTGAACTGCATAGTGAGACCCTGTCTCAAAAAGAACAAAAAAAAAAAAAAGATAATGACTAAATAATAAATAATTATCCTATATTGATGTGGCAATTTTCCTGCTTTTTTGGAAGTCTTTTGCCAGGAAATGTGCTATTGTTTCTTGAATATTAGCTGTGTCTCTTTTTAGTTAGAAACTCACTTCTCTATTATTGTATATGTCTAGAGTCTTATTTAGTTGCAGTGAGAATTTCCTCTGATGTTATTTTTTTATATTTTACTCATACATATTTGTAGCACAAATTTTATTTGCATGAGGAATTGGTATATATTTATGGAACATTTTATTTCCTTTTATGTCTCCTTCCTCTCCCATGGCTTTCCATCACAATATCTCTCCCAATAGCATGTGTGTGTGTGTGTGTGTGTGTGTGTGTGTGTGTGTGTGTGTGTGTATGTGTATTTAATTGGGTATAGGGTCTCACTACACAGATCAAATTCTTAGTGATCTTCCTGTGTCAGCCTCCCCAAAGCTGGGATTAAAGGGATTACAGGCACATGTCACTACGCTTTGTTACAGTGGCCAGCAGGGTGTGCTTGAAATTCTGGGATGGCAGGCATGGCATGCAAGGTTTTGGGATCGAACCTAGGTCTTAACGCTTGCTAGGCAGGCACTAGGGCCACAGAGCTATCATTCCAGCCACTCAAATGATGTTTTGAAATATTGTATTCTGTTATCACTAGCTTGGTTCTCTTTGCTCAGGATTTCTTTAACTACTTGTATTCTATTATTATTCTACATAAATCGTATTTTTTTTCATTTCTGTGAAAATTATTGCTATTTTGGCAAGAATTCCATTGATTAGGAGACTGCGTGGTTTCTAAATTTTAGCAACATTAATTTTCTAATTCACGCAGACAGGGTATCCATCTGTTTATGTGTGTCTTGTTTAATTTGTTTCATTAAAGTTTTATTGCTTTTAGTATACAACTACCACTTTGGTTAAATTTACTTCTAATTGTTTTTATTTTTTGAGCCATTTTAGGTGAGACTCTTTTCCAAGCTTAATCTGTTAAAAGTTCGTTATTTGTGTATAGAAATACTACTGAATGTGTACGTTGATGATGTAACCTGAAGTTGTTTTTTTTTTTTTTTTTTTTTTTTTTTTTAAGCAGGGATTGAACTGAGACCCTTGCGCTTGCCAGGCAAGTGCTTATTCTATTGAGCTATCTCCCCATCTCCCTATGCAACCTGAAATTCTGCTGAATGCATTTATTATTTCTACATGTTTTGAAGCCAGATCTGCAGGGTTTTGTACAGAAAAGTTGCTATCCCCTGATATGGTGGATTGCCAACTGGTGGTCAGCTTGCCACAGCCAGCTGAACTGAGTCAGTGTGGTGCTGAGTATGAAAGGCCCAGCTGAGGACCGTTACCAATAGCACAACAAGGAGAGCTGCAAAGGAAGAGCTGGAGCTGCTGGTTCTCCTGGAGAAGTTTGTTACACTGGTCTTCTTGATGTGAACTCAGCGGTTATTACTGCAGGCATTCAAGACCTCATGGTTTCTAAGGTGACTGCAGTACTTCTTGGGAGAGCTCTGGTCCTTACTTTGAGCATTGCTTCCTGGATCAAGGTAGATCCCTCAGCTTATTAGAACAGATCTTTAATTCTCTTGGAACAGATTTTCTAGCTTGCACCACCGAGCTTTGAACCTTCTCCTTTAGGTCTTCAACTGGCCTCATAAATGATATTGCCACGGGATCCAGGCCCCCAGCTTGAATTTGGGTCTTTCGTGTGTTAACATATATCATAACTCCTTGGTACTTGACTCTTAGGGCGATCAATAAAAACAGTTTTATAAATTATGTGTCCTGTATTAAATCCCTTCCCTTGTAACATAATTTTTCCTTTCTAATTTGGATGCTTTGTATTTATTTCTCTTTTCTATTTGCTCTAGCAGCTATTTCCAATCCAAGAAAAGCAGTGAGATGAATTTACTTCTGTTGTCCCTGACCTTGAGTAAAATACTTTTAATATTAAACGACTGATGTACCTGAAAATGTCAGGTACAATAGGATTGTCACATCTGGCCATTATCTGAAACAACTTTAAGTATGGAATGATGAAGTTTTTAATTCTTTACATGTTCTAGACAGAAGGCCTTTGCTGGAGGGACAGTCAGTTATAATTATTTTTCCCAAGTTTGTGGCTTTTCTTTATACTCTATTGGAGATTTGCTTTGAGGTACAGAAACTTTTCAAACAGACAAGATACCAATTGATTCTTTAAAGTATTTCCCATGCAGCTTGGTTTTTGTTCATAAACTCTCTACCTACCTCTATGTCTTTAAGATTTCTGCCTACATTTTTTTCCCCAGAATATTTAGTGTTTCTGTTTTAATATCTGAATATTTGATCCATTTTTGGCTGTAGTTTTGTCCATGGTGGTTGGCATGGGGCTAGTTTTAGACTTTGGCATATGGAAAGCCAAATTTTCCAGGAACAATTTATTAAAGAGGCTATCTTTCTTCCAGTCAGCATGTTTCTCCACTTTATCAAAGATGAGGTGGCTGAGTGTGCTTGCAGTTGTGTATCTTCTAACATGTTCCATGATCCTCAGGTTAGTCTCTATGCCAGTATCATGCTCAGTTTTTTCTATGTATTTAGTACAGTGTCTACAGGGCCTATAGGGTCTCACCACACAGATTGGACTTTTAGTGATCTTTCCTGTTTTCCAGCCTCCCAAGCACCGGGATCATAGGCAAATATTACCATGCCCAGTCTCAATTGCCATCTCAGCATACCCCAGGAGTGGGTCTGGCACATACAGGCTGTGGATTGAATCCCTGGCACCTACTTCTACCTAAGCAGCATTTTAATCTGCTGAGCTACCTGGCTGACTCCATGGTGATCTCATCACAGTAGCTTTGTAGTATAACTTTAGGCCAGGAGTTGAGATACCTCCTGTCTTTCTTTTGTTTCCTGGTATTCTGGGTCTCTTCTTATTACAAATGCATTTGAGAAAAGTTTTCTCTAGTTCTGTGAGGTATACTCATGGTACTTTAATTGGGATTGCATTGAATCTGCATAACAATAGTGGGAATATGGCCATTTTCACAATGTATGTTCTCCCTTTCCAGGAGTATGGAATATCCTTCTGCTATGGCACCCAGCCGTCAGTTCCCTTCCCCCACACTCCTGATGCTCCTGGATGCTCCAACCACAACAGTGTCGCAAAAATCTAACCTTGACTGTCTGTTTCTGGCTGCTTATGCATATGGCTTAGTTTCAGCTTGCTTCAAGGACACTATACCCCAACCAGGGACACTATATGACTCATCTTCCCCCATCCTCACATGCTCTATAAAGTCTCTGCTTCCCCAGCCATTGCGGTTGATCAGGTCCACTAAGTAGCCCAGCACATGCTAGTTGCCTTCAATAAACCACCCTTTTCATTCCAGCTAACATGAATGTGGTCTTGTGTGGGTTCTAGGGCACCTTTGCCCAACAGTTTTCCTATCAATTACCATGCTTGGAAAGTCAATTCAATAAATGCCACTAACACAATTGCATGTGCACCATTAGAATAATGAAAATAAACCACTATTTCACACCATCTGCAAAAATTAGTAAAAAAAAAAACAACAACAACATGCATTAAGTATTTAAGTTTAAGATTTTGAACTGCAAACCTATCATCACACAAATTAAAGAAAAGGGTCCATTTATTGGTTCAGGCAATTCTTTATCATATCATCTCAAAAGCAAAAAATAGATTAGTGGGACTCCATTAAAGTAAAGGCTTAAACCCCAGAAAAGAAACCATCATCAAAAAGAAACAAACCAATGGAATGGAGAAATAGATGTGAAAGGCACTTAAATGATAAGTATTCAACTTCTGAATTATGCAAACTGCACCATGCAATAAATAAACAACTCCCCTATAACAGGGATAGATAAATGAGTATTTCCAAAATAAATGGCAAAATTCTGAAGTTCACTGATTATCAAGGAAATGCAAGTTGAAATTATAGTGAAGCTAAAAATCACATGTATAAATGTTTTAGAATGAAATTAGCCTGAAAATGCAAAAAAAAAAAAAAAAAACCAGACATCCATGTGAATAGATGCCATAAAGTTCATTGCCTCTTTTTATAAGAAATAATTTTGAATTTTAGAGCTACTCTTTCCAATTAATTCACTTTTTAGTATTAAGTCTATGCCTTGAATTAATATGATTACTTAAATTTATTCTACAATAATTACCTCAATTAACATTTCTGAATCCAGATTATGCTTTCAGCTCATGCAGAACTCTCCTGACACTTGTTAGGATAAATATTATAAAAAAGACAAAAAAATTAAAGTAAGGATATGGAGAAATGGGGAAGTTAGGACAATATTCCTGGGAAGGCAAATTAGTACAGCCATTATGGAAATCAGTTTGGAGAATCCTCAAAGAACTAATCATTGGACTATTTATGACTGCAATGCTTGTATGGTTGTCCACATACAAAGGAAGTAAAATCGCTATGTCCAAGAGACATTCATCTGTGTTCATCTGGAATGACCTAAGTCTTTATCCACAGATGCAAGGATATAGAAGGTGTCGTACCTCCACACCATAGCCTATTGTTCTCTCCTTCGACATGCATGAGGCTGCATGCTATAAGGCTGAGTAAAATTAGGCAGCCACAGAAAAAACAGCTCATGCACCTGTGAAATAAAACAGTGTTGAACTTGCAGAAACAGCGAGTGCAGTGGTGGTCATGAGAGGCTCTGAGATGAGAAGGTGCAGGAGATGTTGGTCAAGAACACAAAAGTGTGCCCTGACTCTGACATGAGAAAGGACATTCAGGAGGGAATAATAATATATTACATATTTGAAGTTTGCTAAGGGAATATATTTTTAGGGGTTCTCAGTACAAAAATAACATCTCTATGAGGTAAAATCTACATTAAATAAGATGGCATCCTATAATGCATGACTACATCAAAACATTATGGTGTACATATCACCAAATTTTCTTCATCAGATGCAAGAGAAAAGGATGCAGGCGTGGTGCCGCATGCTTGTAGTGCCTGCAATGGGGAGGCTGAAGGAGGAGAACTGTTACAACTTACTTGAAGACCAGCCTGGGTTACACAACAAGTTCAAGGTCAGTCTGAACTACAAGTCAAGACCTTGCCTCCTAGTCCCACCCTGCTCCCTCAAATCCCTGGATAATTAAAGAAAGAAAGAAAAATGCAAGGAACTACCCCACTTGAGACTGCTAAATGAATTCCTCAAATTTAGACACTCTTCAGTTGGAGTAACAACTTCCTTGACTAAGAAGAAACAAAAGACAGACCTGTGTCTCTGTATTAATTTCCTATAGTGAAACTTCCTGCTCAGGACATTGATCTAAAGAATGAGCATATTTATCAAAATTCATTGTGGCATTTGCTTTGAAGCATTTGGAGTAGTGACAATTAGTGTTCTGTTCCAATGGACAAATCATGGTAAAATTACATGAGTTTAATGTTAAAACACAAATTCAATAGTTCTATAGTAAAAGAATATTTAATTTCCTATTAAGTAGTTCATTTCTCCTTCTTCTGAAATCTGGTTTTCATTACTGAACTTGCCAGGACATTTTCAAACAAATTTGCAAAACTCTGACATGTGTTTTTAATGTAATATTACTCAAAACATACCTAATTACTATTTTATTGAAAAAAACCGCACACATAAATGTTTCACACTGAAGTTATCCCTCGGAGGCAAGTTTAAAACATAATGTCAGCTGCTGTCTCTTAATTTGCTACCACGACTGCAATAGAGATAATCGTGAGTTTTATAAGTTTTTCTGTTTTACCTTTTTTCTTTTAATTAAGTATCAGCCTTTGAATGAAGAGGATAATCTTGCTCTCAGTTTATATCAATTAAACTTTCAGAATCCAGATAATGTTTAATATGTATAAAACACAATTTTGGGACCTGTGCCAGGAATCCTCTTCTCTTTACAAGGTTTTTGTCTCTTTCAGAATTCTGCTGACAATTCACAGTTTAATATTTTCATGATATATGCTAGACACTATGGCTATAATTTATGTTTTAATTATATGTCGCCTCTCAGATTCAGAAATCAAACACCCGTTGCCATTGGGACAAGGTCCTCCTTTCAAGTCTCTCTTATGATCCATTACTGCTCAAGACCAGTATTCGTTTCAGCCTTCAAAAGCCCCCCCAAATTAATTTTGTCCTTATTCCTCATGTCAAGGATTTTCTACATCTGCCTAAGATTCACTCCAGTCTCCCCAGTGCTGGGACTATGGGTGCAGAGCACACTCAAATTAAAGTAATGGAAGTGTGTGAGGTCTAACAAAGTCTACACTGACTGTTTATATTTAAACCACTTGTTGCAGACAAGACACTGCCGTTAACCCCTCTCACAAGACTCTCTTCCTTTCCTTCAGTACAATGATCCTTCTGCCCTTGCCAGTTTCTGAAAGAATTCTACAAGTTTCTTTCTCATGATTGTCTTTATGAAATGTCATTTAAAAAATACTACTAATGCCGCCATTCAGCACCATCCAATGGAAAGGGAGGGGAGGTGTGACACTGCATCCTTATCTATCCTGTTCCTCAGAACTGCTGTCACATGACTTCTGGCTCTTTCTCCAAAGTCAAGTCACCCTTGAAGGTAAACTTTTCAGTCACTTCCGGGCACACACAGCAGCCATAATAGCACAGCTAATGATGCACTCTAAAGAGGATCTCCACACTGCACAGAAAGTAGAAAGAAAAATGGGATAAATAAATATTCCTATTTCTAGCTAGAGTGAGTTAATGGCAATGTACCTTTAAGTATAATGTTGCCTTTAAACTTTCACCATACAGGGGCTAGGGAGATAGCTCAGTAGAATAAATGCTTGCCTGTCAAGTTCAAGGGCCGAGTTCAATCCCGGTTCTGCAAAAAAAAAAAAAGAATAAACTTTCACAATACATTTGCATCTGGTAGGTTGTGCCAATTACTATCAGCATTGTGTACACATTACCAGGGAAATATTTGGAACACAGGGCATGCTTCAAAAATATTTATCAATTGAATATACTAATAAAATTTCTTGAATAGCATATTTACTTTAAAAATGATTTAAAAATACTTACATTTTAATTCTTATAAGTAGTTGCATTTCTGCAACTACTTATACAAAATATACAAAATAATTATGGCATTTATTATAGTATACTTAGTAGCTACTCTGTGTCTTTTATGCACACACATATATGCAGGTCTTATGTAAGATACAAATTTGTGTGAATTACTCAGAGTTTCCTTTTAGTTATTCTTAGCCTTAGAAATGAAAGCAAAATAAAAGTCTAGTGCAGTGTTAAGTAGAATGGCATTAAGAGTGGGAAATAGTTTGGAAATTTTGTTTTTAGATTCATGAAATTTGGTGTAGCGTGATGGTCAGGCTGTGTTTTTCTTTTATGTTGGCAGGCTACCTGCTCAAATATTAGCAGTATTACCACTGCTTATTCTACCTCATTTGAGTTATTCCAAACAAACTTGATTTTGAAAAATGAAACTCATATTGTAGTTCTACAATAAAATGTCACCAGGATATAGTGTAAACACTAGAGCAGGTATTCTTTTAAGATCTCTATGCATCACGTGCATAAATATGCAAGTTCCTTAAAATAACAGAAGAAATAATTTATAGCTGGTAAGTTGTGTTTTTGTAAGATTATTAATATTATTGTTTAATTTCACCTCGCAAACCACAGTAATCTTCCGTGTTTTCCATATTCAGACGTGCTTTTGTCAAGATTTTCTCTATCTAGGATTTTAATCCTGTGTGTTTCATTTAATTGGAATATGTTGAAATATTATCAAATTGAGTAAAAGTGGCCTTTGGTAAATTATTTCAGTATTTAACTTAAAGTGCACATTCTCTATAACCTTAATTTTCCAAAACCGACCTCCCCTAGGCAGATGTGTTTCACAATGTGCTGTTAGCACCAGCCGAATTTGCAGTTCTGAGCCAGCCCTGCGTGGGCAGCTGTGCATACTGGGGCTCACACATAGAGAAACCTTTCAGTATGATCAAAAGAGAAAAGTCCTCCTGCCTCTGAGATTGGAAGGTCTGCCGGGTCAGCTGCAGTGCAGCCATTGTCACAAGGGGATGCCACCAACCAGCAGGAGCCTTTGTTTGTGCGTTTCTGTCTGAACTTCCACTGTGGAAGGGCATTTTCCAAGCTCCGGGAGTTTCTGACATTCCACTCAACCCCCAGGTTCTGTTAAGAACACAAGTAATGAGTTCCTAGTAAATTGTGAGACTTTGTGCTTTCCACGCTCTCACAGCACATAAAGGTCAGAGGTGGCGGCTGCTGCCATAGCTCTGTAAGGGTAAGCAGAAAACCATGGTTTCTCAGAGCATCAGACACAATTATGCTATCACAGAGCCTAGACTAGACTAGTTCACATCAAAGTTATCATTTCTAAAGATCTCTTAATATTAACCATGAAACACAGGTTTAATGAAATCATTGATCATATTTTAGAATTCTGGAATAATCCCAATCCTCCTAGAGAACAAAACACTTAAAGTTGTAACAATTTAAAGAAAAAAGGAACATTGTGCGCAATTACTTGCATACTGATCATTTAGTTTGGCACTATCCTTTCAGACAAGTGTATGAAAAATAGATAAGACACTAGTAGTCTCTATTGTAGGAGGAAGGCAGACACAACTTGAGGTCAGCTGGGTGCACGCAGAGATTCACAGCTACACCTGCAAGCCTCACCTTAGCAGGACATCACAAGCAGTGTGAGAGAGCAGGGTCTTGGAGGTAAACTGTCCCATGTGTTCTGGACACCCGGCTCTCAAGTCAAATCTGATCTTTCTAACTTAAGCTTCAGCCTATTGAAATGAAAAGGGACAGGGTGATATTTACTCATGGGTGACTTAAAAATTCAGTTTAGATCCCTAAAGATTTACATTCAGATTCCCTTAGGGACAGTGTAAGGTGTTAGCCAAGGAAATAAGACTGCTTCATAGTAGGAAGTTCAGAATGACCAGCAAACTCATGAAAGCAACCTTTTACATTTTGTGGACAAAGAAGTTCAAATGGATTTACATTAATGGGGCATCAAAGGGTAACCAACTTGGGTGAAAATGTTTGTTCAGGAAGTTTAAGGAAATTACCAATAGATGGTCATGATTCATTTTTATTTGTGATATAAATAGATAGATGGTGTCTGTGTGTCTAGACATCCAAAACTATATAAACTCAAAAGAGGTATAACACTCTAATATGATAATCACCATTGTATCATAAAACAACCTTATTATAAGACTTGGTAATTCTGCAGCATCTTATATTACACAGCAATCTTAATATTTATTGAAGGTTTTTATCAAAATTTCAATTAGCATATTTTATGCAAATTTTATTAACTATCTTATCAGTCATTTGCCTTGTTACTCCTCTCAAAGTATCAGCTTAGAGCATCATTCCTTCCACACTTCAAATGTCAGGTATTTGTTGGTGTAGGATTCAGGAGGCAAGAAACAGAGTTTTTAACTGACTCCTGAGGTGCAGCTAAAAATCTGAGTAGTGAAGTTTAGAAAAAAGTGAAAGATTTATACGATCTGAAGAGAAACTGGAGTTATTAGTGATGTTTAGAGAACACACACTTGCCACCTCAGGGACACTTGTTCCATGATTACAACAGCATCCTCCCCTGAATGCAACTGCAGCACAGCTTTGCTGTTTTCCTAAGGGAGGAAGGCAAATTCAAAATCCCGCTCTTGGAACAATAGAGTCACTGGCCAACTTTCGGCCTTGTTCTAATTCGATGTGTCAGGGTCTAATCAGCTCCGTTTCACAGCGCTTCGCTCCCCAGAAGCAGATTTGTTTAAGCACAACCTCTTTCAGCATGACTGCAGAAGGAAGAATAGCGACCTAAACCAGACATATCTCGCGGGTTGTGTTGTGGTCACAAAGGGAGTTCATCATTTGAGGGAGAGGCAAGAAAAAGTGACAGGCTCATTCATGCCTTGGAGACATTTTTAGGTCTATTGAAAATTTTAATCTGTGCACTCTGGATGAACCTTCTGCACTCCTTAATTTAGTCCATGCTGCTCTTTGCGGAGTCTGTCTGCCTCAGATAGGGCGACTTCTGTAGGAGGCCGCCCCTCCGAAGGGTTTTCTTCTGTGAATCTATCCTGCCTTGAACTTAACGCACACATATAAGCTCCATTTACAGGAGGACTTCAGAGTAAATTAAACGCTGAATTTGTTTCTTTAGAAATCCTGTGGGCCGCAGGGTCAAAGCCTAGCATCACAGCAACTACTTTAATTTAGGATTAAGCATTCTGTACATTTTCTGAGGAAATTCTATTTTTGTGAGTATGCATCTATAGAGATGGGGAAATGACCCCCTCCCTTATTACCATAAAAGGTTTTAAAAAGCAACCCTGTGCTAAAAGATGCTGCAGTTCAGCAAATTCAAAATCACCCTCTTGGTGAAAGGCTTCGGAGGCAGAAAGAAAACAAACTAACATGCTGGTAACATGCTGCCCTGACTTGAGCCAAAGGCTGCCAGTTTAGAGGGCTCTGCTCTGGACTCCGTTTTGTGCATGCCACAGTGATAGGAGGACTAGAATATTTACCAATATTTGGGTCCAAGATGACAGCTCTGAGTTTTCTCACCAAACTTGCAAGTCAGTACTGACATACCACGCCTTACCCTACAAAAGAGAGGCGTACTGTAGCAGCCTTTTTATTCTTAGCTTTCTTAAATTTGAATCCCAATCATGGGGCAAAGAGTGACGAAATGGACAGGAAGATCCAAGATCCCAGTACTGGATCCAGCGACTTGGCTTTAAATACTATGCTAAAGAATGTTCATTATTGATGAAGTTTCTTTAAATCATTTTCAATTTCTTAAAGAGCATCTTTTGCAAGGTTAAACCTTAGTAAAATGATCAATCTCTCCTTAAGTTAGCTTGAAAAGAAGGATATTCTTTTAAATCAAATTCAGGAATATATATATATATGAAAAGTCCATTTAAAGATTGTGAACACTCCCAACCTCTTACTGTTTATATGTTTAGTTTAAGTTATTAATGAGACTTACTTGTTCATTTTGAAATGGAATGTTCCTTTCCCTTCCTGTGCTTTTTCACTAGCCATAAAGTTTGGAATAAATCAGTAAAGTTTGAAATAAAAATAATTATTGCAGTGTTAGAGGTAGATATACAATTAGGCAGCATTTGGCATTTTCTGTAGGTCAGAGGAGCATATGGATTTTTGGAGGTAAAAAGTTCAGTTCATGAAGAAGAACAGAGACAACCCAAGGCTAAATGGCTACAGTAAAATAAAACAGCCTGAAGCCCAGTTGAATATGCGCCTGTCCATAAATCTTATTAATCAGGGACACTTCAAAATAAAACAAGCAAGGAAGAAAAGAATGTCCTATTTTAGACTTACCCAGCTTCTTACTTAAAAGAGAGTATAAGGAAAAGGGACTATCAGAAAAAATGGAAATAGAAAATCAACGGAAAAAAGACACAACCCTTGTAATCTGAAGACACTCATCATGTATAATATTTTGAAATGGCATATACAGCCTAGAGCGAGTGAAAACTTTATACTAATTCAAAATTTTTTATTTGCACACATGTGGATTTTCTACTGGTTTTATGAAATATTCTTATTTTTAGAAGGCTCAATCTCCACACTGTATAATTTCCACTGCTTGACCTGTTGAGATTAAAAACAATATTTTTCAAAATGTATCCTCTGCCCAACTGTATTGTTCAGAGGCCAGTCATTCTGGAACTTTTGCGCGTTTGCGCTTTAATTCTTTTCATCTTAAGAAGAATTCTTTATCCTGGTTTCTAAAAATAGACACTGAGAAAGGAAACTGAATATAGTAAATCACAATGATATAATTGTGCGTGAGCCAAAGTCCCCGAAAACATCGTGTGGACATTTCATACTAATATCTAGAAAGAAGCTGCTGTTGAAGTAGAGAAAATCATCACTTATAACAATGCAAACATTGACAGGAGCCTAATTAGTGCCCTATTTGATTTTAATTGATTATTCTAATGATTACTTGGTAAACCAGGAAACAAGATAATGTTACAGAATTTCAAAGTTAAAGTGCAATAAAATAATCTTGAAGTGATTTTTTTTAATTTTAAAAATGATTTAAATTTATTTTAAAACTGTATGACATTTTATAAATTTTCTAACCTTATGTATATACACAGTGAAACAAATGATCCCATCTCAAAATTTTGGAATGTGTCTCTCTCATTTTTATTATTTTCACTCAATGACAGACTTAAACATGGCTATAGAAAAATGGATATTTCTGCTTTTGTGAATTTGTGTGAAGGAATAAAAGTAGCTGCATGTAAATAAATAGCAAAATGTCACTTTTTCTAATCCTATTATAACTTGGTCTGTTGTCATGGAATATATATCAACAAGCATTCTTTAGCAATAGGAATTCTGCATCTTCATTTCCATTTATAAATATAATATAATATAATAAATATAATATAATATAATAAATATAATATAATATAATAAAATAAATATAATATAATATAAGATAATATAATATAATAAGCCAGGTTTCTGAGCATTGACTTAATATCTTTCATCTGCCTGCTGAAAAATAAAAAAAAAGTACCGCATATTTCTTTCAGAAAAAGAAGATTAATTAGTGGGATCTCAAATTGCCCATTTTGAGTTATCTATTACAAGTTTCTTAAGATTTCCA
>PVKA01047008.1:0-14547 GCA_004027165.1 Ctenomys sociabilis | reverse complement strand
TTTTTTTTTTTTTTTTTTTTTTTTTTTTTTTTTTTTTTTGTCTTTTTGAGACAGGGTCTCGCTATGCAGTTCAGGCTGGCTTTAAGCTCACTTTGTAGCTCAGGCTGGTCTCGAACTCACAACAATCCTCCTGCCTCAGCCTCCCGAGTGCTGGGATTACAGGCATGCGCCACCACGCCCGGCTTTTTTTAGGCCTTGACTCATTCTCATATGGTTTCTTGTACTGAGTTGGGGGTTCTCAGTCGCTTACAATTGGTGTGGGCATGGCTATGGCAGGTAGCCAGCAAGCATTTATTGAAAACTTAGAGGACAGTCAATACTGTGCATACGTGGTAGCCAAACCAGGAAGTTCCAGCCTTCCCAAAGGGGATAATTTGCCAGAAATAGAATCCTATGATTCCTGTGTAGACATGTAACAATCTTTCCAGGTTGAGTACCTCTTGTGACTCTATTCTTGGCATTTATTTAGTCATACAAACAAGTTAATTTAACATGGTTTTGAGGAACGAAGCCACCACAAGTGATTATATATAATCATTTTCTAGGGTTGCTATATAAAAGTAACACAAGCTGGGTAGCCTAAACAACTGAAATTTTTCACCTCACAGTTCTAGAGGTTAGAAGTTCAAGATCAGGTTATCAGCAGGCCCATGTGCTCTATGAAAGCACTAGAGACAGTTATAGGCTTTTTTTCATAGCTTCTAGTAGCTATTTGTCTTGTGGACTTGTGGCATTTTCAATCTTTATATGACATTCTCCCTGTCCGTGTATCTGTGACCGATTTTACCAGTTATATTGGATTACTTCAGTACTACCTAATCCTAATTATCTGCAACACTATTGTTTACAAATAAGATCACATTTTGTAATACAAGCAGTTAGGACTTCAACATACTAATTTTAGCCAGGGGTACAAAAACCCCATAGCAGATTCCCTTCCTTTATATTTGGGCCACTTGTTCTCAAACTTTTTATTTTTTATTTAGAGGAGTCTACGTTTTTTAAATGTATGACTTTTCTTTTAGCACATTCAGCATGGGCATTTGATACATATTGCATTTTGATCATTTTTTTTTACCTCTGTGTTTCTCTCTACCCTCCCCCGAGATCCTCTTCCTGTCTCTCCTGGGACTTCCTCTGTATTCTTTAAGAATGATTTTTAAATTTTTATTTAAATTGTTTATATTTTAGATCTCTCTTATTAGAGATAGCACAATATTTAATCTTTTCTGACTGATTTATTTTATTTAGCATTACATTCTCAAGGACCATTCATTTTCCTATAAGTCTTGATTGCACATTATAACCCACTGGGAAGATTTGAAAAGCTCAATTCCCAGATTTCTGCACAGGTCAAATATATCAGAACACATATTTTATTTAGGCATGAGTGCCTTGAAAACTCTTTAGGTGATTTCAATATTTATACAGGGTGAAAAATCTATTCTATCTAAATATTTCTTACAATGCAAATTCACTCAATTTTATGGGCAAATGTTAAAAAAAATGAGTCTATTAATTGTTTTGTTACTTATAGTATAATTAATTCTAGAACCACAGCAAAAATTTTTTGGGGGGTGGAGTTTTAGGTAAGTTTTTTGTTTTTAAATTTGAAATTATACCTATTTACAAAAATTTCTACAATTAACATGGAATTTTTGCTCAAAAACCCAACAATTAACTGTTATTTAAGAAAAAAAGCATACTTTTTCTTATTTTAAACTACCATGTTCTATGATATAGAAAAAAGTAATATAAAAAATCCCTGCGGATATAGGCTAATAAAGATTCTTGATAAACTATTAGCCTTTCTAATTACTGACAAGTCAATGAATAAGATATGATTCTTAGAAACTTATTATTTATTGTTACAATTTATCAATATTTGACTCATTTATGGGTCACAAAACTACGCAGAAAATCATTTCCTTCAGATACCGAAGAATACATTTCAAAATAAGTATACCTTGAAGGTAATGATAGAACACAGTATTACTCACTTTTAAACTTTCTAAGGTTTTCCATCCTTAATGGTTTGGGACTTTTGTTAAAACTGAGATATGGTGTGGTTACATGCTTTGAGTTTTTCAGCATTTATTTATTGTGGTCTGGAATTTGGGTCATTTTGTCTATTTTTTTTGAGTTATGGTGACTAAGTATTATTTCTCAAGAAGAATGTTGGTTCCTGCCTGTGGATAGTCTGCTTTTCCCTGTGTTCACACATGCCAACCTTCATGAATGTTGTGAGTCCATACTACCTGCTCAGTTGATTGTTAAAGCACAGTGCGGTACATATAACTAAAATTTAGGATATGTTTTAATGCCTAGAATTTATCTGGGAGAAAAATCTCAGTATTGTTGCTATTTAGGACTTATCTAAACTTGTTTGGAATTTTGACAATTCACCCTTTAGGTACAAATGCAGACATGCAGAATGACATGCTTAAGGTTAAGTATTGCAGTATTATTTTAATATGAAGGATTGGAAACCCTTGTTTTATGGCTCAGTTTGGGTGTGGTGTCTAAGAAATCTGCTAAATGCAAGGTCACAAAGGTTTCCTTCTGTTTTTTCTTTTAGAATTTTAGGTTTTAAATTTAGATCTATGATCTAATGAGTTAATGTTCTACAAAGAGGATACCATGGATTAAAATGTATTGTTTTGAAATTTGGATATATAATCATTTCAGGAATAGATTGTGCAAAATCAAAATCATTTATATTAACCTAATTTTTAATCTTCTTGTTTTTTTTATAATCTAAAGAAAAGCCTCAGAAATAAAGACAACAGGGCATGTGAGATAGCTGAGTGATCTAAAGTGCCTGCTTACACAAGCTTAGGCAAATGTGTAGGGACTTTGGTTCGGTCCCTAGTGCCAGCTCTGCCCTTGGGGCAGGCTAAGCAGCCCACAAAAAAAGAAGAAGGAAAAGACACAGGAAAAAAAAAATGTCACAGGACTGTCTTGTTACAATGCTGTACATGGTTAGATTTCTAAATTTCTGTATAAAAATATGTAATTGTTTATTCCTATTTTGAAAATATTTTTTAACTTTTTTCTTCATATTTTGTAGGGAATTAAACTTTAATACTGGATGAAAACTACCTGTTCCAAGTTATGTCTAAGATGTTTGATATTCAGACAGTGAGGTTACACTCAACTGCTCATGTTATATGGTAATAATATCATTAAGCTTCTTTCACGAGTGCTAACAACCTAAGTTTGCAGACCAAAGATTAGAGATAAAGAAAGTCAGCAAGGACAGCCAACATTTTGACCCTAGCCTTTCAAGGTCAGTGAAGACTCAGGACATAGGAGAACCTGTACTGTAACATCATGGAACTCAGTTGTGTCCCAAATTTTCTGATCAAGGAGATTAGGGAGCCACAGAGGAATGTGATCAATGATGTAGTGTGGGCCTAAGGAGAGTCACATGGAGAGAAATCATTCTCTCAGACTTTTACAGAGTCCAAATTGTTCAAGCAATAGCTGAGACTCATCCACAAGACTGACACTGGCAAAAGATCTATAAAGTGCAGTATGGGGTTACAGGATAAACCCTGAAGGTACATCACTGACTTTATCAGATACAAAAGTTGCATTTCTTGTTATATACATATCACTTTATCTTGGTTTTAACCATCCAGCAGAAAAGTATAAAAATGAGGTACATAAAGTAAAGTCATAGTATTTTTTTATTTTTGTTTTATTGAAGTACAAACATCAATGAAACAGTTTTAAGATACCTTGACAAGATGGATTTGATAAATTAATACATTGCAAACTGTTTTTACAATGTTTTGATATCCTATAAGGTGCATACATGATATTATACTTACAGACATTATTATACCATATGTCTCTTATCAGTAAATTAAGAGAGTGTAGCTGCTTGCATATCTTATTTTTTATACCTGAATTACATCAAAGATTCAATAATTAATACTTTTTACCTTGTTATTTTCCTAGTGGTTGTCCATAGTAGTAGAAGCTGACATAATATCCTGCCCACCCACCATTAGTGCAAATCTTGCCTCTCATAGAATTATGTAGAAGCATGGCATTATGTATCCCAACTGTACTGGGGAGATGGCTCAGTAGAATAAGCACTTCCCTGGCAAGTGCAAGGATCTGCATTCAATCCCTGGTTCAGCCAAAAAATAAATAAATAAAAATAAACAATGAAAAGTAAAGTCATATTAATATGCTGAGCTGTGAAAGGCTCAACTCAACAACTTCTTCGGACAACCCACTACTATTGTGAACTGCTGGAGTGTGTTGGAGTGTTTTGCTGAATTCATACACCTATAGTATTTAGATGCCAATGGAATACCCATCTCTGATAAGACTAAACAAAAAAAATTGGATACAAAGGAAGGACCATTTTGTATTTACAGAATACAGAATAGTTAGGACAGATATACAGCTTCTCTCGCTTAATTCAATGAGTAGAAAGATTTGTACTAGTAGTGTTTGGACAGGATATCCTGTCTGCTTATTGTACTATGGATACCACTAAGAAGATAACAGTGTACAATGTATTAATTATTGAAACTACCCTAGTAATCAGTTTTGAAACTATCTCATTGCTGTTTGTTTCTCAATAAAATAAAATAAAATAAAAAAGAAATAAAGACAACAAACGATGGGAAAAACCTTGGCACAAATAGTTCACCAAGAAGACAAGTTGAAAGAAAGTAAGTGAATGAAATGATATTCCACATTACTAGACTGTAGAAAAATACAAATGAAAAACACCCTAAGATATCACTGCTACCCTGACAGAAGAGTTAAATACCAAGTATAGGCAAGGATATAAAAGAATCAGAACTCTTCTACTGCTTATGGGACTGTAAAGTGGTTGGACTACTTTGAAAACAAGTTTGACTGTTTCCTAAAATTTCAAATATATATGTGTCATCTGATCTAGCTATTCTACATTTACTCAAGAGAACTATCTTGTATATACATATATGTATGCTCATATGTTCCTAGCCAGAAACTGGAAACAACCCGAATGTCCATCAAGAGACAAATAGATGAATGATATGTGGTAAACCATGAAATGCTACTGAGAGATGAAGAGGATAAATCTTTGATAAATATAACATAGATAAATCTTACAGCGATTATTTTGAATTAACACAGCCATGCAAAAGAGAGATTGTTCTTTAATTATATTTACATCAAATACCAAGAAATGATAAACTAATCCACAGTGACAGATGGTAGACCCGTGTTTACTTGATTATACTGGGAGAAGAGGGAAAGAACAAATGGGTACGAATGATTACAAAGGATATAAAAATGGTTTTCAGGTTTTTTTGGCAGAACCGGGGATCGAACTCAGCCCCTTGCGCTTGCTAGGGAAACACTTATTCCACTGAGTCATTTCTCTGGCCCCGGTTTTCAATTTTTAAATGCTTAAAGAAGATGAACATTTTGTGATATGTCAAAATTTTATGTAATTCACATTTTAGTGACCATAAATGAAGTTTTATTAGAACATAGCCCATTCTTTACATGCTGTTTATGTGTGCTTTGCAGTGTAAGTATAGAGTGGAATAATTGCCACAGAACATTCAGTCTTGCAAAAAGTGAAAGGATTTACTATCTATCCCTTACAGAACGAGCTTGTCAAATTCTGCTCTAGAACATACAAAATTTCCTCTGGAGTACATTTTTCCAGTTAAAAAGATAAAAATACTAACATATCTAACTTTTCACTTCTTTCCCTTCTTTCTTCACTCCATCTTTTGCTTCTTACCTTCTTTCCTTTCTTTTTCTTCCTCAAAAAGTGTTATTTTCAGCATGCCAGAGTGGTGTGGGCTGGCAGTACAAAAGGGAGAGAAGTTGTCATTCCTGTGGAGATCTAGTCTGAAGCTTGTGGGAAGAGATACATTAATAAAATATTCATATGCAGATGTGCAATTACAGACTGTGAAGTTCCTAGAGGGTAAGAAACAAGGTGTTATAGGAATATGTATGGAAAATTTGGTCTTGATGGTATAAGGAATGGAAGAAGGAGAGAAATGTGCATAACTCACTGGTTGCAATGTAAGGGTTAGGTAAGTAAAGAGGATGCGGTAGCTTATTGGAAGATATATTTTTGGTAAGGAAGAGGAGATTTCTCAGGCAGAGGCAATAGCATGTGTTTCGAGTGCTTGCTTAGTAGGTCAGGAACAAGAAACACAAGGGAAAATAAAGAAACCTCTGGTAGCTGGATGGTCATGGTGAGAAAGAGATGAATCTGAGGAGGAAATGAGGCAGTTGCTTACATTGAGTCCTATAGGTTTTACAGGCCTGTAAGTTTGGTTTTTATTACCAGGGCAATGTGTGGCCACTAAAGGACTTTTTAGCATGAAAGTGATGGTGTGTCACTTGGACCTACACAGATGATAGATAAAAGGGAGTTATAAATGGATGTAGGAGTCCACCGTCAAAGCCTGGTTTAATTAGTTTGGGGAGGGATACTTGGATACTCACAAGGTTGAACCTCCCAGGTAATTCAGATGTGCAGCTAGAATTGAGAATTACAGTTCCAGATCAGTATTCTTAAACTTCCAAGAATATATGATTCATCTGGGTATTTTGTCAAAACAAAGATTCTTACTCATCCAGGTCAGTTTGATTTTGTTACAGCAACAGAAACGCTGAAACAACATCCAGGATTTGGGGGCATTTTTAACACCTGATGGCCACTGACAAAGAATCAGTTGTTCCTCAAAATGTCAGGCCTTGAAGGCCCAGGGAGGGAGATTTTTATGGGGTTTCCAAGGGGGTAGTGGTGTACGGAGGTAGAGTACTTGACTGTCTTTGATTGGTTCTTACAATGTGCATCAAATGACCAGCTGCTTCTATGAACCAGCAATTGGAATTTCAATAGGAAGTGTCACCTAGGCAACTGAAGTGTATTGACTGGGAGCACATTTTTTTGCTCCATTTTCTCCCTCTTTTAATTTTCCTGGCAAATCTGTGCTAAGTATGTTACATGGAATCATTTGAGACAAGGCCCAACTAGAAGCAGTAACATTAGGGTTGTCAGTGATCCTAGTCTAGACCTTAGCCAAGCTCCCCAAGATTGTCTTATTGTAGAGTTTTCCCTTAAGTTGCTTTTAGGAAGAGAAATAATGTAGACCTGTCTGTTCTGTAACATTATTCTGGCCAGATAATGAAGCAAATGCATGATCAATTGCTTTACATTTTTGAAGCAACCATCCATAGAATTTAAGGCAAAAACCGCAGCTAGGGTTGGCCAGATAGCTCAATAAACTAAAGCTTAGGCAGGTGCAGGGGCAGGGGCTCCATCCCTGGTGTGCCATGCAGGCCCTGCCCCTGGGGCATGCTGAGATGGCGACTAAGACTGGGTGTGGTGGTGTGTACCTGTCATTCCAGCACTTGGGAGGCTGAAAACAGGAAGATCACCATGAGTCCAATCTGTGTAGTGAGACCCTGTAGATTCTGTACTAAATACAAAAAAAAAAAAAAAAAAAAAAAAAACCAAACAAATAAACAAACAAAAACAACCTTCAGCTAGCAGGGAGGTGGTGAAGCTAGGATTGGGGCAAGCAGAACAAAAATTGAGAGAAGTAGGAATGCCACAATCCTGTGAACAGCATCCTCAAGCTTCAGCCATGTGGATACTGCTCAGCATCCATAGTGACTAGAGCAGGGCTTTTTGAGTGCTTTATTTCTTCGGAGTGCTCCCCAGAGGAGTTATCCAAGTAGTTCTCCAGATCTAAGGCTGGATTTCTGAAACTTGTAGTCACAGTTAATACACACCTTGGTAATATGTGTATTTAGAAGTGTGTACAGGTATAGCTGGTAGCAGGACCCTACAAAGTGCTGTTGTCTTTTAGTGTGGGTAAGGAATATCCTGGGACAACTTGAGCAGATGCAGGTGAGCACTGAGAGATATTTCTAATGCCTATAAGGTTTAATTTATTCAATTTCTATTATATATATATATATATATATATATATATATATATATATATATATTCTTTAAATGTGGAGAGTCCACTATATTGCATTAGGCCAGGGACAGTGACACAGATGCTGAAGCCTGAGCTGGCTTGAGGGTTATGGGTGCCAGTATTATAGCTTGAGTTTACAGAACATACAGTGGGGGGAGGTATGGCTCTTATCTTCCAGGAGTACTGGATCAAGTTTTTCTAGCTGGGAGTGGTGCTTCAGTCAATCTGATCCCTGGAGAGGGCTTAGCCCTCTGGATCGAATTATTTTTTATTGGTGGCAGGTGTACAAGGAGCTGCAGAAAGCAGTAGCAAGAGTTTTGGCCAAATACCTTTACCAAGGTGATCACAGCATATGTAGCCACTTGGACTCCACTCTTAACAGAAATACTTCCATTTGTAAACAGGGTGTCCTCAGCATCTTTCCAAGGTTTCAAGCATGGTCTTGTGGGCCCAGCTTGCCAGGCTGATATATGGCAACATTGTGCAGTCCGCAGATATTCAGGAGGTCCCGCACAACATATGGTACCTGAACAATTAGGTCTTGGTTTAAGGTGAGTTTGTCAGCTTTCTCGGTCAAAGGACAGTGCCTTTTAGAGTGTGAGAGCAAAGAGAGGAGGCAGCCCTTAGCAACTGAACCTAAGTACTTGCACTGGGCACTCTTGGGGGCTGACAATCTGAGTTAAACATCATTGTTTTTTGTAAACTCAATGATTCAGAATTCTATATAAGCCAGAAGCTCCAAGAAATTTGTGAAGCTACTTTCTTATAATCAGTTTCTGTCAGATACTACAGCAGTGCTTTTTTGTCTTTCCAGCGGACAGCTGGGGTATGATTAATCAGAAGTGCAGTGATAGTTTATGCTGGGAAACTAGTGAGGTAAGTTGTGAGGCCTTTTCCATAGAGGGTAAATAACTTTTCAGACCTTTGGGAGGCTGAGTCCAGGTCAGTTGAATTTTGAGTCCAGAACTGGGGTCTTTTCATTTAATGGTGAAGAGGGGTTGCCTGACAGGACCCAACTGAAGGAAGAAGAAAGCATTCTTTAGGTCCAGGAAAGTGTACTAGTGGACTGCTGGTGACAGAAAGCTGAGGTAGCATTGGCAGTTCAAAGACCTTGAACTGGACAACATTCTCCACTGGCTTTCTTTTTTCAGGGGGTGGGTGCTGGCACTTGAACTCATGACCTTTCACTTGCCAGGAAGGCACTATAAACACTGGCATTTTTTTAGTTATGACTCCAGACAGGATCCAAAGAGGAGTTTCTAGCCCTTCTGTTGGTTTTATGGAGGCTTCCTTTACTCTTCTGTGTTAGTCTCTTAAGGTGCTGTGTCAACCTTAGAAGAGCACAGGAACTTGTGACCACTGCATTCTTTATAGGCAGAAGAGGTATATTACAGGCTTGAGAATCTATAGTGCAAGTAGTCGTTGCCAAGAATGGGAAATAGAAACAGGTTGTCCCAGAGTGAAGGTAGTAGGAATTTGGTCAAATCTGTGACTGAGGCTTTGCTGAAAATGGAGTTTTTAACATCTTGTGGCGATCGAGTCCAAGTGAGTTGTATCTTGTCTCAGGAGCTTCCCAGTTAAAGGTGTTTCTGGGAGAAACTCAGAAGCAGGGGAAGACTTATTTTTTGTGAGGTACAATAATTATGGTCAGGCCCAGAAATGAGTCAGGGAAGAAAGTTTTCAGAACTGGCTTTACAAGAAGTGTAGTGCTTGTTTTGAGAAAAGGTGCTGATGATTTAGTGACAGAAAGTTATGTTTGGTGAGATTCCCTTTCAGGTTACAACTTCATGCCTGGCAGGAAGAACCAGAAGCAAGAATCTCAGTTCTCCTACTGATGGTAGCTTTTTGATAGAAGGAACTTTTGAAGACAGAGAGTTTTGTGCCGTTGTATCCTGTGAAATTCACAATTTTTTCCTGACTTTTGCAATGACTGTGGACTCTCAGGAACACAATTTGATAAAGCCTGGTATGTCCTATTCATTCAGGTCTGACAAGGTGAGATGTTCATATTGCAGTGGGCCTTGATCAGTTTTTTTTGTATCTTGCAGATGGTAGGGCCATTGGTCTTTTCATATTGAAACTGTTCACAGCAAGCACATTTGTTGGCTGCCAAAGGATAAGGTATGCCATCAATCTTGGGCTGTGAGATCTAAGAAACCATCTTAGATAAGTTACTATGATGGGGCTGCCATCTGATTCAGGTTGAAGCATTTGAGCAATCTTTTCATCTGATGGTGAATTTATTTTTTTAATGTCTATAGTTCTTAACTTTAGCCAGAGGGTATGGTCATCTATCAGATCAAGTTTCTTTGTAAAGTGGTTGATGGGCTTTTTGCCCCTCTCTTTGATATCTTTGAGAAGCGCTTGACTGGGTTGCTTTGTTTAGGCAAGGGACCTTTGTGAAAGGCAATGGAAAGCCATTTGTCAGGGTTGACAATCCAATTTTTCCTCAGTGAAGATGTAGAACTCAGAAAGAACTGTTGACAGTCATCATGGGTGGGTGTTAGATGATGCCATCTGACCAGGATAGGAAGCAGAAGTCTCTGGAGAGAGGGCCTCTGTAGCCAAATGCAGATACCCAGGATTTGGAGGCAGATTTATATAATGTTGGATGGACACTGACAATGAATCAATTGTTCTTCAAAATGTCAGGCCTTGAAGGCTCATGGAGGAGGTTTTTATGGGGTTGCAGAGGAAGGATACAGATGTAGAGTACTTGCCTGTCTTTGATTGATTCTTACAATATGCACCATAGTGACCAGCTAAACATCAAAGTGACCAACTTTTTCTAAGAGAAAGAAACAACCAGGACTATAATGGGAATTATCACCAGGGCAACTGAAGTATACTGGCTTGGGGTGGGAATTTTCTGCTACAATTTCATATATATTGCTTTTGTTTTGGCAGAACCAGGGATTGAACTCAGGCCTTGTGCTTGCTGGGGAAGCACTTATTCTACTGAGCTATCTCCCCGGCCCCAGTTATTGCTATTTGGATGAATGATAGGTCTATTCTGAGGTGCTGCTTCCCCAGACAATTTTAAACTGATGGGTTCCAACTTCTTCAGTGGCTCTCTTCATTACTTTTCTCTTGTTGCTGAGACAAAATATCCCTCACCTCAAATTAAAGAAAGAAAGGTGTATTTAGCACACAGTTTGTGGTGGTTTCAGTCCATAATTAGCTGATTCCATGGCAGGGTTGTGTAGCAGAAGGGCAATGATTCATGGTGGTGGAAATAAAAAAAGTAAGAACAAAAGAGGTAGAATGAGAAAGTAAGCCTCTTTCCCTCCCTTATACCGTATGCAGGCTACCTGCCTCGAGGTGGGTGTAGCACTCACACCCATAATTTCTAGCATTGAACTATGAATCATAAACTCTACTAGTCCATCCTCATGATTGCATGAGGCTTTGGGGAGACATCTAGACAGACACCATAACACTGGCTCCTAAGCTAGATTTTTAAAAGATATTACTTTAAGTTAACATTAGAATTTCTAATCTGGTGCTAATTAGTCTTAAATTATTCACTAATTGGCCTAAGCTTGACATTTTCTCTTTGCTACCAGTGAGATACTGATGATCCTTGCTTGAATTACATTAACTATCCTGTGATTAGAGCATAAATCTCAAGAATTTGGATACTTGACCCAGAAGCTCTATCCAGAAGAGAGAAGTGGTTTCAGTTTCAGTTCCAGAGATGTCTCTTTGTTGTGATTTTATGAAGAAAATTTGTGCCTCTTGCTCCTTTAAGGTACCTTTTTAGAATAAAGCTGCTGGTGGATTCAAAGGTTTGTGTCATCAATCACCAGTGCATTTGTACAATGGAGTACTATTTAGCATGAGTCTAAGTAGAAGTAAGAAATGAATGGTATTGCATTACAATGAATGTGAAGACATTGAGGAGTTCTTTAACTCCACTAGGAATAAAATAGGAATTAAATAATGTTTACTCCTTATTAAACTGAGTGAAGTTCATTATATTTTTTTCTGAGGCTCTCAGTTTTGTAACTTTTGGGAGATTCAGCCTGTTAATAGAAGTGTTTGCTAATTTTCCTGCTGATACACATACATAATTTATAATTTGGCCTATTTCAATCTCTATAATCTTCCTATTTTGTGTCCCCCTTTCTTTCTATGTAAATCAAATCTCATTTTGCTCACATCTTTCTTTTTAATAATAATACTTCTCCTAGATAACTTTGGTACCAGTTTCAGTTCTTGAACTCTGCCAGCCATTTCCAGGAAGCACAAACAGCAGCAACAACCCAGTTCACAGTGTCTGTTTTTTCCTTGGCTGATTCATAGCCAGATGTATATCTGCAGTTGACATTTAATAACACCCAAGTGTTCTTATGAGTAGGAGGAGTAGGTGACTGCTTCTGGGGACATGAGTCAGAGAGCTGGGGAAACCCTCCTTTACCAAAGTGCTTCCTACCTTCTGTCTGATGTGTAAAATTCTCCAAGTGAACACTCTTTTGGTTAAGATTCTAGTTCTTGTTGCATTGATTGGAAAGAAATAACACTGGAAACTCTAGCTTCCTAATATTTGATGTTCATATGAAGCACAGGGTGGAGGTATCTTGTTAAAATGACATTTTGGGTTTTAGTAGTTTTCAGGTAAAGCACGTGAGTCTGAAGCTCTAACAAGCTTGCAAGTGGTGTTGAAATCCCTAGTGAGCAGAGCAGAATTTGAGTAGCAAGGCTGTCTCAGAGGTTCTCAAAATGGCTGCACATTAAAATTTTCTAGGGAGCTTTTATGTTTTCACAAATGCTGAAAGGTAGACTATGACCTTGACCAACTATGTGAGATTCTCCTGGGGACTAAACATAAGTAGTTTTTAAAGTTTTCCAGATGATTCAAGTGTGTGGCCACATTTGAGAACAAGTATTCCAAACCAGCAACCCTTGCCTAACCCAGCCTATAGCTGAATTATCAATGGAGCTTCAGAAAAATATCAAATCTGACTCTACTGAAGATAAATGAAATCTGAATCTTAGCCATTTAAGCATTCATGCTTTTTTAAAAATAAAAAAGCAGACTATGTGTTTTAAGCATGTGGTCAGTTTAAAGAAACATTGCTTCATAGATCAGTCCTTCTAACTTCTTGTGGATTAAATTTTCTCTGATCTATGTTTGTAGGGAGCAGTGGGAGAGGAAAGAAATGAAGGCTCAGAAAAATGCAGGCCATAGGATCGGCAGAGATGCAAAACTATAAATGGGGAAGGTAAGGGAGTTGACAATTTTACACACTGTACAATCTTGCCCCAGATGCCCTGGAGAGTATTCAGTAGGAGGATTTGGGATGTTCTAATCATGGCTGGTCTTGCTGGCTGTTTGGTTTTAGTCGGCAAGATGCAATGTGAAAGCCAAGCCTGCTAAGCTTTCCTCATGGTTTTTTGAATTAAATGTTTCAATGAAGTTTGAAAAACAGCTCCACTTTGCCCTAACCTGTCCTGGTTTTAGCACTGAACTTCTGGAGCCCTGGGAGACTCCTCAGTTCCAGACAAATTGGGACAGTTGGTCACAGTAGCCTCTCCTCTCCTCTGTAGCAGTGACCCAGATCTGTGTGGCTACAACAGAGGTGCATGTTTATTATTCTTGCTGATCAGTTGGAAAAAAGTAAGCCTTACTAATTTCTTATGTTGATTTCATTCATTGTGGATGAGAAGGGCTAGGTATTGTGAAAATAGTGGAGAATATGTAGAAACCTGATGATTTAAGAACAATGGCATAAGGACAATTTGAATAGCTTTTCTTGGTTTTACTTTTTGAAAAGAATATTTGTGAAACTAAGATCTCTCTCTCATACACACACATATATATGTATATCAGTGTGTGGTTGGCATAGTATTGACCTACATAGGCACAGAGGCAAAATAGATTCAAGGAGATGAGCAAAATCATAGTCTGTTCTGAGCTGCAGTCTGACAGATGGATGTAACCTACTCAGAGAATATTTTCAAAAGCATGTGGCTTGAATGCAGATTAATGTCATGCAAAATGAGTATGCAAATGTTAAGACACCAATTCAGAGTAAAATGCCACATCAGAGGAAGATAGGGTTAATTAGGAAAGACATTTTTGAAGTTGTGAATGCCACTTTATGAAATAAGGATAATGTCACCAAAGAGGCAAGACACAGTCTAAACCCAAACCCATTCAGATAAGATCAGGTATGCTCAGGGTGGTATAGATGTAGACCCCAAACTCATTGAAAGTATACCCTAAAAGGAGAGCTAAAAACTACATGATACAATCACCCTTGTTGTAGTTCATAGACTTTAGGATATTATCACTGAGGTAATCCACCATCAACACAACCAAAATATGTTTGTAAAGCTACTTCAGACTGTGCCATCGTGTTGTAGGTAGCTGAGTTCCCTGATTTAGAAGCCACCAGGAATTCCTTACTTGCATCAAGTCTTTGAGTTAGACTCCTGGAGGTAGTTTACACAATGAAGTGCAAGAGTCATCTGGAAGACTTGTTAAAGAGAGATTGAGCCCCACCTGCAGAGTTTCTGATTCAGTAGTCCTGGGGTGGGGCCAGGAATCCTCGTTTTTTTTTTTTTTTTT
>PVKA01047007.1:0-14585 GCA_004027165.1 Ctenomys sociabilis | reverse complement strand
TATCCCTACTGTGGCCATCTACAGTGTTTAAAATTCTTTGTAGGCTGTTCCCATAGAAATCCGTCAGTTTCTGAGATCAGTGTCTATTCATTATCTTGTATCTCTGATATGTTTGCAATCTGCTGACAAAGCCTACGTTTTAATATTTTATGCCTCGTTCCCTCTTTGGTGCTGGTTATAGAACCCAGGGCTTTGCACATGCTGAGCACACACTACTGCTGACCTTTGGATCCTAGCCATAGTATGGTGATTTCTAAGAGCCATCTGATATTTTATTAAATCAATATGTCATAATTCTACTAGCATACCCTTCTGTTACTCAATAACCTTGAGTTTATGTCATCCAATCTTCTTGGTCATTAAAGAGGATGCTGTTAAACAGACACAAAGAGTGGATCACTGCAGGGGTTGTTGGAGCCAGACTGAGGGAGTGAGGACTGAGGAGTAATTGCTGATGGGATCCTTTGAAGCCTATCCATATGTCTAGAATTACATAGTGGTGGTGCTTGCTGGGGAGATCCCATTGAGTTGCACACTACAAAAGGGTGGACCATATTGCAGTAAAGCTGTTTGTTCAACAAATGACTTGTTAGGTGTCGTTCTTTTTGCAATTGAATGATGAACTCTTTTTTTTTTTTTATTTTATTTTATTTGTACTGGGGATCAAACTCAGGACCTTGTGCTTGCCAGACAGGCGCTTATGTTGCTGAGTGATATATCTCCCCTGAATGATGAATTCGAAGTGGAGAATGAATTCTAAAATAAGCCCTCATGGAGAGACCAGGAGGTTGGACTCACCTAGTTCTTTGCATCTGGAGCATGGTTTCCCAAAGGATTTAATTTCCTTTTTGTATTCAATCAATTTAGCAGCCTTATCAGAAACCGAATGGAGCACTTCAAGGCTTATTTGCCTGCCCTTGGCCAGTGCCTTGAAGCTGATGCCCAGTGCTCTGCCTGCTGCTGTAACCTCACCTTAGATGGTGATGAAGGTGTGGAGGTCACAGGTGCAGAGAGAAGGCAGGCAATTGTCAGCCCTCCTGGGAGATTTGGGGATCCTGCTGTGTGCTTGTCTCTGTGGCTACATAGTTCTGTGATTTTACATTTATGAATCTGAGTCTGCTTTGCAGGTGTGTGGGGTGTTTGGTTATATACTGGTTTCCTGTGCTGAAAACATACATTAAGTCATTAATTTACTTATTTTGCAGTATTAGGTGTCAAACTCAGGACCTTGTGCTTGACAAGCAGGCACTTAAGCCACTGAGTTATCTCCCTGGCCCAAACTTATTAAGCCATTTAAAATATGGATAATATATAGGAGGTAGTTATGATGCTGAGGATGTCCATTTTGTGGCTCTAACAACAGAAACTTGAGGGATGTGAGTCATTAATCGAGGTAAGCCTACCCTCCAAGTTCCTCATCCTTGCTCCTGAGCTTTGTGGCATGGCTCCTCCAAAGGGATTTTGGCTTCCTTCCTCCTGGCGGTCTAACAAAGCACCCCTGAAGTTCTACAACCATTCCTCTCATGCCTCCCATTGAGCCCCTTTCCTGTTCTGCTCCTTCAGCTCAGTGACCTGCATGCAGCCAAAGCCAGAGGCTGGGCATTTGTGTCGGCACTACCAGGGGGCTTTACCCTGTCTCTGTAGCCAATTGCACCATGAAGCAACTGTTTATGTTGTAAGTAGACAGGTCCTAACCTCTAAGCGTAGCTACCTGGGAAAGATGATATTTGTGTGTGTGTGTGTGTGTGTGTGTGTGTCTGAGACAGAGTGTTACTATATGCAGTGTAGGCTGGACATGAGTTCACTTTGTAGACTAGACTGGTCTTGAATTTGCAACGATCTTCCTGCCTGAGCCTCCTAGAGATGGTACATTTGCTCTTGGTCTTCAGAGTGCGGTGATATGTTTGGGGAGATTATACAGCCACTCACATGAAAGAGCTCCTGTGACAAGACACAGTAGGAGAGCAGCAATGTGTAGGGATAGTATTTTTAAAAATATAAAAATTAAACATAGTATTAAAATATAATCACTATAGTTAATTTAAAAGTCTATAGTCATAGTACAAAAAAATCTAGTAGCTAACAGGATCATAGGCAGAAGCATTTCTCCTGCTCACCCTTGAGCCTGAATCTCGGTCCCATCCCTATAGGTAATTATTTTCTGGTTTTCTGTGTAACCCTCCCCTCCCCCACAGAGATTGAGAGTATGCCAGAGTCACTCACACAGATCCCCTGAACACGCTCAGAAACATGCCATAAATATCACTTTGTGCTTTGCTTTCTCCACCAGCAGTACATGTGGGAGATGCTCCCTTATGAACTGATGTATAGAGCAGCATCAGCAAGTCTAAGTATTAAAAATGTGCAGAAAGAATTCAACAGTGAACAAACACCCTTCCACCCACCACCTCGATTGTACCCTTGTGTCACACTCCACTTGCCCTGTAACCTGTCCGTCACTGCTTTCCTTTGAGCATCACCAGTGCACCTTCCTCTTGCTACATTTCAAAGGACTATGTGGATGTCAGTATGCTTCTGTCTACTTCAGCAGGCACAAAGGTAAAGCTCTATTTTCTTACTGTTAAGTGTTTCATCGGGAATACAATTTGCCTAGAATGAACCCACAGTTTATTATCCCCCCAGTACTGGGTTTTGTGTCCAGGGCTTTTGCACTGAGCTACATCTCCAGCTCATTTTATTTTTTATTTTGAAGTTGTCTTGTTAGCCTCTGAATTGCACAGGCTGGGTTCACCCTTGGGATCTGCCTGCTTCAGGTTTTCAAATTGCTGGCACTGCAGGCTTGTACCAGTATGACTGGCTAACACACAGATTTTTAAGTTCAATATTCCTTGAGCTCTGACAGAGGCATACAATTACATGGGCTGGCAAGATAGTCAGTGGACCAAAGTGCCTTCCTATTCAAGCTTAGGCAAGCACAGAGACTGGTTCAATGCCAGTACCACATGCAGTACCATCCCTGCCTGCAGGGTGGGATGAGCTGGCCAGAGTCCAGGCATGGTGGCGCTTGCCTAGAATCCCAGGGCTGGGGAAACTGAAAGCAGGAGGATCATCATGATTTTGAGCTGCATAGTGAGATCCTGCAACAACCAAATACATTTAAAAAAGGAACAAAATAAGCATACAATTTCATGACCCAACTTCCAAATAAAACACAAAGCATAACCATCACGCAGAAAGTACCTTCCAACCCCTTGACAATAAATTCTCTAGGCAAGCTTTGTTTCTTTTCCAAGTTTTAAAGATATTTATGTATTAAAATATATTTATTCTATTTTAAGGAATAACTAATGATTCTCCAAATGATAACTACTTATATGGTTTTTTTTTTCTGATTGTGCTATTAGTATTTATATGTGCTTTTGTCCTTATTTATGTTTAAATATGAAAACATTTCCCAAGGTTAAGTTGGTTTTTGTTTTTATTTTTGGGGACATGGTCTCACCATGAAGTCCAGGCTGGCCTTGAACTCCCTGTGACCCTCCTGCCTCAGGTTCCCCAAGTGCTGCAAGTGCGGAGATCACAGGTGTGCACCTGAAGTTTAACTCACTGTGGGATGGGCTGCTGGCTCAAGCCTGAGCAAGTGTTATCAAACTGAAGAGTCCAGAAAGTTTTACCCTGTAGTAGCTAGAGGGGATCCGAGAAGAATCTCACAGTCAGGGAGTTTACAGCCCGTAAAGACACTGTAAGGAACCATAGGACAGAGTACCAAGTGTCAGGGGCTGGGAGTGGGAGCTGAAGTGTTGTGGGGTTCAGAGGCGAGCCCGACTGCTGGGAGGAGGGTGGCAGCTGGAATGTTTGAAGGCGAGAGCAGGGTATAGTCACATTCCTTTCATGTCAGTCTCAGGTATATGCATGGATTAGGGAGTAAACACTTCTGCTGTCATTTGTTCATGATTTTTTTTTTTATACCAGGGATGGAACGCATGACTTTACACTTGCCAGGCAGGTACTTATGCCATTGAGCTCTCTCTCCAGCCTCATTGACGGGTAAGTAACAAATGCTGATGTAGTTACTTGTGAAGTTCTGATCCCTTTGTTAGCTGTTTCTCCACACATCCTTTGCAGACCTTTTCTAGGGTGGTACCAGCTAGAACCAATCATACCCTGGAGCATGGGTTTGGTAGAAAAGAGTTAGGATTATTTCTTTAGAGATTATAATAATTTCAGTAAATATGCACACTTACATATCAGGGATTTATTTCAAACTTAGATTCAGCAAATAAACATTGGAATAGATAAATACAACTTTCTTATTTAGAGTACAAATATATCGCTCCTGAAATGGTATCATGTGAAGGGGCCTGTTATAATTTGTGGCTAAATATCCCCTGAGAGCCTCTTGCAATTACAGAGTTCTTTTTTTTTAAAGGTGGCCAAATCCAGAGTGTGTGATTGGTGGTGCAATGCTGGGATTAAAGGTGCTGAGATCAAGGGTTGGTGGTTGCTGGATCAGCCCACTGACATTAGTGCTGCTCTAATCCCAGTAGGCTGGATACAATGTAAGGGACAGAAGGAGGCTGTGTCAGTCTCTCTTGTTGCTTTGGCTGTCTTCTGCCATGTGTTGTTGCTCCTCGGCCATGTACCACCTGCCCACTGATTATGGACTGAAAACTGTACAAACTATGAGCTAATTGAACCTTTCACCCTTTAACTTTTGGAGTCAAATATGTTGTCTAGGTAACAAGAAAAGTCACTAAGACAGGGCTTCTTCCCAGTAGGTGTTGATTTTTTTGGACTGAGAATTGAACCTAAGACTTTGCATTTGCCTGTCACATTATAGGTAAATCCATCTTGATCTCGAAAATAGAATTATAGTCTCCATGTTATTTTAAGATGGCTTCACAATTCAAACTGTCTAAATTAGTATGTTAAAAAAAAAAAGTTGGTCTGCTCATAGCCCAGAGTTTTAGGTTTCCTCCAAAGACTCCCTGGCCTGGGATTCAGAGCAGGGCTGGTGCCCTCTCGCGGCAGGGCCTGAGGGCCCCCTCTCTGCTTGCACTGGTGCCTGATCCTGGGAGCAGCAGCTGAATGAAGCCCAGCGGCTCCTCTGAAAAGGCAGATCTCAGTTCTGCCCCAAGCTCCTGTGTGAAGGTGACAACCTTCAGCTGGCCCCTGCTGTCAGCCTCCTGCCCTCCCAGCAGCACCATTTCCTGGCATCTCCACTCCACTTTTCAAATGCTTTGTGACTTTCCCTCTCTTCAGTCCTTACTATCTCCATCTTCTTTTTTTTCTTACGTTCTGCCATTTCTTCCATCCATTTATTTATTTCTAATTTTTCTTTTTCTTCATGTTTGCTGTACATAAGGAGCGCCTTCCTCATGGGAAGTCGGTCCCTGTATGTACTGCATCTGAATGTTTTCCATCCCCTTCCTTTCTCTTCTTCCCCATCCTCTTGGTCCCTTTCCCATTTGAGAAAGATCTAGCTTCCTATTTTTTATCATCTGTCTTTTTTTTTTTAATGTATTTGGTTATTGACTAACTCAATGAGGAGAGTTTTGCTAATAGTGTTTGGACAGGATAGCCTGTCTGCTTCTTGTACTATGGATAACCACTAAGAAGATAACAATGTACAATGTATCAATTATTGAAACTGTCCTATTAATCAGCTTTGAAAAAGTTTAAAAAAATATATTTGGTTCTTGTAGGCTCTCACTATGTAGTGTGGACTTAGGGTGATCCTCCTGCTTTCTACCACCCTAGTAGGATTACAGCTGGGATTATAGGCATGCACAACCACACCTAGACTCGCCCACTCAGCCTGTCCTGGGGGCGAGGCTGGCACAGCATGTGGTTCCAGGGATTGAACCTTGGTTGCTGTGCTTGCCTATGCTTGCCTAAGCAGGCACTTTAATCTGCTGAGCTATCTGACTGGCCCTTTATCATCTATCTTTTATTTTCCTCTTTGATTGAGTTCTCCTTTGGGTTTCTTAAGAGAAACTTGTGTGTCTGATTTACTTCACTTAGTATTAAAGTCTCAAGGTATATCCATTTTCCTAGGACTGGTTCAATATTAACCTTGTTCATAGTACAGCAGTATGGCATACTCCACTGTGAACAAATAAAATTCTTTACCCATTTATAGGTTGGTAGACACAGAAATTTAGCCATCAAAAGGTGTGCTGCTATAAGCACAAGTATTCATATATCATGGTAATATGAAATCCTTAAGTTTTACAGGAAGTCTCCTAGAAGGAGGCTTTTCTCCATTTCCTTAGAGGCCTTTATTCAAATTGTATGCTGCGCTCAAGGATCAGGCCCAGCCACGCAATATGCGGGGTGCAGTGGAAAATGAAAACGAGCCCCACAATTAAAAAAATCAGGAACTGTTAATAGTTGGGTTTTGAAAGGGAATAGTACAGGATACATACTTTGTAACATTATTTTATAAGTCATGCAAAAAGAGTACAGGAAATCTGACCACCTGCTAATGACCAAAGAAACCAGATGAGGGCCTGGGTCCCATGGTAATGTCCTGCATGAGTGCAACTGAAGACCCAGAGCCCATAACAGTGTCCCCCATGAGCTTAACTGGAGAACTAGAGCATATGGCAGTGTTTCATTCATGCAGGCCTGTGTCATGGCTCTGTGCTAGGAAGGCCCCAAGGCCAGTAGTGTAATCTAGAAAGTGCATGGCAGTGGGATGAAGGATCTTTGCCAGCAGGGTACAGGATTTGAGCTGAGCTAGGAAGCAGTACTCAAAATAAGAACCAGAACTCTCTCAAATATACCTCTGCCATCCTCAGCAATACTCAAGTCCTGAGCTCCTCTGAGGATGAGGACAACCGAATTCTGTCAAGAAAGCCAACAGGTCAAGGTTCTCAGGAGACTGAGCTGTTCCCCATCTTTCCAACTCTGGTGCCTGGAAGTGATGCTCAAGGTGAGGATCAGAGCTCCTCCAAAGTGAATTGTAGCCATTCTCTGTGACAACAACGTATCAGGCTCCTCTTATGACAAGAATCACCAAATTCATCAAGAAATCGAGCATGACAAAGTCCTCCAGGAGAATCAAAAGTTGTAGAGACTCGTTGGTCTCTCAGTGTACTCCAGGGAGAAGTGGTGGCAGAAATGAGGAAAAGACAGACAGGAAGACAAGAGCTGGGTCAGGTGGAAATCTATTTGCCTGTTGGGCAAAGGACCCGAAGAACAGTGGGGGCATTTATTTATACCTTTGAATGGTTGGTATTGGGAGACACAAGGTTGCCTAGAAACTGATAGATGACATTGAGGGGGCAGGATGTTTTCCTCAGGACTGAGGTAGCTTGACTGCTTTAGGCAATGAGGCCTTGTCCTGCCCTCCCACATTTGACCAATTTCCAGCTTCAGCTGCTCCCAACAAACAGTTCATTAACAACTTCCTACAACCTCAGCTCTTTGTCCAGTTTGCATTTTGTTGGCAATGATCCTCAGGTGGCCTCTCATAGCCAGAGCCATGCTGGTTCAGTTCAGCTGGGTGTGACCACCTGTTGTCCATCTACCCCAGGAAGAACAGTGAGCATTCAGTCAGTTGCAAGGCTCTGTGTGAATGTGTGGTTCCAAGCACGTCCAGCTGGCCTCATGCGCAGCGAGCGGGGATAGCTCGTAAGTGCACATCAGTTAGAATCTCATGACACTCTTTCAGACAGTACCTATGTAAGAATTAATTATTTTTAACTGAAAATTTCATCTGTAATGGACATAGTGGAGTGTATGAGGTGCAGTGTGACATTTCCACATATGTTTGCATATTGTTGAAATGACACTGAGCTCACTAACATATCCATCATCACTTATGTACTGAGAGCATTTTATACATGAAGTATAATGAAAAATATGCTGAATGTTTAAAGTTTTTATTTCAGTAAATGACACACTGCTGTTAATCTCCCTGATAACATTCCCTGTTGCTTTTAATACATTTACTTCTTGCTCTTTCTGGAAGACCTCTTTCATATCTTTAAGTTTTGCTGTCCTTGCTGCCTTGATGCCCTGAACTGATTGAAAACCTTTACCTTCTATGGTTGTTTTGACTTCCGGGAGAGCCAGAAGCACCTGGTGCCAGATCTAGGCAATAAATAAGTTGATGATGCCTAAGAAGAGTCACATTGAGAAAAAATATTCTCTCAGGATTTCACAGAGAGCAAATTGGTCAAGCAATTTCTGTGATTCATCCACATGGCTGACACTGACGAAGGATCTACAAACTGGTACAGGGTTTCAGGGTTAAATCCTGAAGTAATCTGACTGACTGTGGTAGATATGAAAGTGACATTTCTTGTTGTATAGGTCTTGCTTTATCTTGGTCTTAACCATCCAACAGAAAAGTATAAAAATGAAGTATAAAAAGTAAAGCCATATTAATATGCCGAGCTGTAAAAGGCTGAATTCAACAATTTCTGACATTGCTTGTCCTACGGAAAACCTACTAATTATGCACTACTGTGCTACATTAGAGTATTTTGCTGAATTCATGCACCTATAATATTAAATGACAATGGATATCCTTCTCTGACAAAACTAAGCAAAGAAAGTAGATACAAATGAAGGACCATTTTGTATCTGTATATATAAAATAGGATAGACATACAGCTACATTCTCTTAATTCAATGAACAGAAAGATTTGTTCTAATTGTGTTTGTGGACAGGATATCATATCTGCATCTTGAACAATGAATAACAACTAAGACAACAATATGCAATGTATTAATTACTGAAACTGTCCTACTAATTTGTTTTGAAACTGTCTCATTGCTATTTGTTTCTCAATAAAATTATTAAAAAAAACAATTTGAACACATTTACCACATTTTTGGGGCAATGTATCTTTTAGTATTATGAGGTTTTAAAAATTATAAGCATTCAACACCTTTTTTTTTGAGGAACCAGGGATTGAACTCAGGGCTTTGCGCTTGCCAGGCAAGCGCTTATTCTACTGAGCCATCTCCCCGGCCCCCTCAACACCTTTTTTGATCATTATCTTTGCTACCTACTTGGAAGCATGCATCTATTATTATCAGCTGAGATCCCCATGATGTGTAATAGATCTTAAGTGTAACAGATCTGGGCCTTTTGGCCAACACCTCCCATTTTCTCTCCCACACCCCTACCTCAGTGCCTGGTAGCCACTGCTCTACTTCTATTTACATTAAGTTTAACTTTCAGTTTCCACATAAGACCATGCAGTAGTTGCCTCGGTAGACCTGGATGGCTTCAATTAGCATAATGTCTTCCAGCCTCATCCCTAACAAAGCAAATGGAATTTCTCTGTAAGACCAGTGACATTTCTGATATATTTACACCCCTTTTTTTCAGGTGTTTATCTATCAGTGGATGCTGTGCTGACCCCACATCTTGGCCACTGTTCTCACTAACAGATGCCAGGACAATCTTCATGGGCAGGAGCCACGGACCTTCCCACTTCTCTCAGGAGCCATGGACCCCCCCACTTCTCTTCTGGGTTAGTCACAGAAGTCTACACTGTTCTCAGGTGTGTTGTCAGCAAGGTGGCCCCACAGGACCCGGAAGAGCCTAGACTGGCTCCAAGGCCCAAAGGGCTTCCTTCTCTCCTCTCTCCTTGTAGGGCTCTCCCCTCCCAGCCTTATGCAGCACTATACAGAATTCATCTAGTAAAATTAATACATTAATAGCCTCTGTATTAGTTGACATAATGAGATCAGACTATACAATTTAATTTTTTCTAATCATCATATCATAAGAATTTCTAGTGTTCTCAGAACTTTTTCAGAATCAATTATCGATGGCTGTGAGACATGACCGCAGATGAACCATAATGTACTGAAGCACCCTCCTGCCATGATAACTTATGTCATCACGGTTCTGGAAATGAACAAATGGTTCAGAGACAACCACCTTTATTAGTACAACTGCCCTCACCATGCTCTTAGTACTTCTTTTTTTTTTTTTTTTTTTTTGTCTTTTTGAGACAGGGTCTCACTATGCAGTTCAGGCTGGCCTTAAACTCACTTTGTAGCTCAGGCTGGTCTCAAACTCACAACAATCCTCCTGCCTCTCTGATCTGGAGGTATTTGTGGCTTAATTTTGCCCTTACGGTTATAAAGATTGGCCATTTTCCCATTTTTATGTTAGCTGTACACATCACAAAACTCCTCTGATGAAGGGAGTAATGTACTTTTGGTATTTCTTACAGAAACCATGGGTTAAGAATTTAAATGCCAGAATCTACAGGGATTACAGGAAAGGGGAGAGGAAATTTCAGGGGATACAAAGGGGAAATGGGTTATGAGATCACAAAGAGCAGGAGAAGCTAAGAGAATCCTATATCCACTTCTCGAGGACCCCAGCATTGTGGTAGGCTCTGTACCGTCTCCAACAAGTCAGAATGCCAGAGATACTCACAGGACTCTGATTAATGCCCAGTGGGCATACAGTGAGGCGGGGATTTGGATATACATCCCCCAGATGGGAACATTGTATGGCAGTGGAAGGAAATAGGTTATACTATCCGGGGTCAGAAGCCCAGGGATGGCCTCCACATCTGTATGGCAAGTCAAAGGCGGGACAGTGGAGTGGTGAACAAGGGCCCCAGGGCATGCAAAGCTGCGCATCTTTCTGTACTGTACCTTGTGCTGGTTCTGCTGGTGCAGGTGGCTGGATCTGTAAACATAGGTATAGACTAGACTATTCTCTGGTTCTGGCCACTCCCTGTATTACTGTACACCCCATCATCAGAAACAAAAGTGGCAAACTACTTAGGTAAGCAAGTGTGCAGGGTTTAGTCCTCCGTCCTATAGACAAAAAAGTTCCAAGGAAGAGAAAGGGGGTCTGTTTCCCATGTGTGTTGCACAGCTGCCCCACAGTGGGCTGGGGTGCTGAAGGCCTGGTGTAGGGCTGAGGGCCTGGGGAGTAGCATCTGGAAAGAACTCTTCTCCACACGAATCTCAAGAACAGCATGACGTGACCATAGGAATGAGACTATGCCAACGCCACCAGGACAGACCAGACCCATGAATGTTTTGGCTGCATGGCCTTGGGTTTATTGTGTGTAAAAGAAGAATTTGGGTTTCTCTATAAGACATTTGTGAAGTTTAGGTGTAAAGACAACCACATCTAATGGCAGGCCCCTCACTGGCCATCCCTGGGGATAGCTAGGAGGCAGGCCTCGGGGCCACAGGGGACAGTCCCTGTCACATGGACATATGAAGGATCCTGGAGCAGGTAGCCTGCCTCTTCATAGCCACAGCTTGCTTCTTCCAGTCTTAAAAGTCTGGCATTCAGGGCTGGGGGCACTGGGCCCATCTACTTCTCTCCTGGATGAAGACAATCAGAGTGGTCTGCACACTGCTCTCAGGTGTGCTGGGAGACAGACAGCGCTAGCAGAGAATCACTGCAACCTGACCTACACTGGCAGGCCCCAACACCCATGGTAATGTGCCATTCCCTTGACAGTTTATATGTGAGAACTGTGTCTCAGACAAAACCGCAGGACAATGGACACAGAAAGAGCAGCCAGGACACTGGGCAGAAAGCCATGCAGGAACAAGGAAATGGACTTTCCAAAAGTCAGAAGTGGCATAGCAATATGTTTTTAAGTGTCACACCAAAAAGCAAGCTAAGAATTTTGTTTGCTGGAACAGACACTGTATGTGCTGGGCAGGCTTTGCAGCCTGAGTGTCAGTGTGGCCTGGCATTGCACACGTTTACTACGAACATGGCTCAGCTGTGACCTGCAAGCTGGAGGAAGAGCATGCCCTGGGTTTGCGCTTAGTCCCTCAGAATGCCTGACCTTTCATCTCCATCTGCACCATGTGCTTTGAGGGTATTTTCCATCTGCTCTGACCCAGACACTTGCCACTGAGCTTGTTTCCTTCTCTTTCTTTTTTTAGATATATCTGGAGCCTCTTACAAAAATCTCTTGCTTTCTAACACACGTTTTTCAATGAGGTTCTTGTCAGGGTCTTAGGAGACTCTCCAACACGCTATCCTGCCTCTCCTGGGGTTCTAGCTGTGACCAACTCTCTCCCGAAAACTTCTTTCAGTGACTATGTTTTACCCATTTGGCGTTTCTTCTTCTGATCAAGAGACTTAACTTTTTCTAGTACTAGGACTAAACCTAGGGCTTTGTGTACCCTGTGCACACAGTCCACCTCTGAGCTCCATTTCCACTGGATAATACTGTTTTGAGTATTCTCATAATGTGGACTTTTCAGTTACTTGTTCCCCTGCCACATTCTTTTTCATACAAATCATTGTAGGCTCTTCCCCACAGCATGAGAACCACTGTTCTCTCCAAACACCCCCTCCCCCGCCCCCCAAAGCACTGGGTGGAGCCAGGTCACTCACGGGCCAAGATGCTCTGTGGCTCCACAATGTCTTCATCCTGGGAAAAAAAAAAAAAAGAGGACAGGCAGTAGGAGGAAGGGGTTAGTGAAGTCAGTAAAGCACAGCAGGATTGCTATTCTGGAAATGGGCCTGGGGAAGATCAGAAAGCTATCCAGGGTCCCCTCCCTTTACGCCCAGGGCCCAGCCCTCACCCTAGTCCAAATGCGCATCCACAGCTCCCTGGATACCTTCTCCAGGCTCTGGGGGTGCTCCATGTTGACAGCAGCACAGAACTGCATGGCGGACAGACTTCATGTAGGACACTGCACTCAGAGGTGGAGCTTGTCTTGGTGTCTGGGGGCAGCGCACCTCCTCCCTGTTCTGAGGTGCCTTTGGGCTCTGTTGCCTGCTCCTTTTCACCTGCTTCCCACAGCCGACTGGGCCCGTTTGGCCCCTGTTCACTGACCCCGCAGCCTTGAGCCAGTTCAGCTCTGCTCCTGAAATTCCTCAGCAGGCTGCACCAAGGTGGTCTCTGAGCCCTCTGGCCCACTCTCCTGCCCTTTTCACCTTTTTGCAGAATTGTAGAGTTGAAGTCCTTGGGGTATCTGAGGGGGACCTGGAAATGCTCTTTCAGGTGTATAAGGTCCTTTATCATGTACTGGGCTTTGCGAGGGAGCAAGGCTGGCGGCTTGTTTCCTGGCAGTGGAGAATTGGACAGCTTGGTGAGAAGACCTCAGGCTTGCTGGCTTGGAGAATCCCTCCCGTGGTCTCAGGCATAGAGCAAATGATGGTGTCAGCTGCAGGTGCCAATATAAAGGCCAGCAATGGAAAGCTCCCACTAGCCCCTGGATGAGGTTACCCCAGCCCTACCCTGGATGGGTCTCCTTGCCTACCGCTGTCTCTCATGATTCCTGCAATATAGGAGGGCTGCAACTGCAGCTTGACGTTCCAAATGTTCTGATATCTGCACAGGACCTATTGAAGAGGAAGCAAAAGGCACAGACTGGAAGACAGAAAACACCTGGCCACAGGCTGTCTCCCTGCAGCCAATTAGCCAGGGTTCCAAGTGCAGGGCAGGAGTGCTAAGGGCACTCTGGGCTGCTGTGTTTAAAAGGACAGTGTCCTCCACGCCTAAAATCCATTTCAGGATCTTTGTCCCTGCCGTGATTTTGCTTCTGTACTACACACTACCCTGGACAACCGACTGCCATAGGGGGGCCATGGATCCCCACTTGATTTTTTGGGGTTGGCCCCGGTCTTTCACACCCCTGTGGGAAGGCTATGTCTTCTGTCTTTAAGAAACAAGGTCTCTATCTGTAGCCTGCGACTCTGCCCTGCTTAAAAGCATGTAGTAACTGCCAGTCTCATGCATGCAAGTTTGCTCGTCCTAACCCCAGGGGCAGTGGCAGGAATTTCACAGCAGTCAACCCGGGTGCCCCTGCCATTCAGGCCCAGGTGGCGACCCTGCCCTCCGGGGTGTCACCTCAAAGCCCAGCCAGGAGTAGGGTGACAGCATATTGTAGAGGAGCTCCAGGGTGTGTGGTGCAACACCCATGCTGCTGCAGCAGGTGGGTGGTGAAAACCAGAGGGAGGGGAAGGTGAAGAGGGTGGCCTCGGCCTGGCCCGTGCAGCTCTTTCAGGAGTACACCTTGCTCGCCTCCTGAGCTGCCCTTGGTGCAGGCTGTGCAGCTTCTGTGGGGCAACAGAGGGGTGGGGGTAGGGGATAGGGGTAGGGTGATTGTTGCTCCAGCTAGTGCAGTTTAGCACTCACGTGGTCAGGTGAAAGGGTCTGAGATGCTTGCTCGTGGTGTGCCTCTGGAAGGAGCTACTGAAGCTGGTCTGATTGGCTAGATGGCTCCTAATCGTGAGGGACAGCACACCGGCTCCCCTCTCAGCAGGGAAGGCCTGAGAATTCATACAGCACAGAAAGGTTCACACTTCAGAAACTTAGTATTTAGTTTTGCAATTTTCCATTTATTATTTTTTCGACTAAATGGGCCAGAAAGGCAAAACTCCAGAAGTAAAACTACAGATAAGGGTTCAGGGGAACCTCTGTAGGCTCAACCAGCTTCCCTTGAGAGCCCAGGAAGGGCTGTGTACATATACAGCTTCCAGGAAACTACACTCGTAAGAATGTAAATTACAAAGCCGGGCATGGTGGCGCATGCCTGTAATCCCAGCACTTGGGAGGCTGAGGCAGGAGGATTGTTGTGAGTTCGAGACCAGCCTGAGCTACAAAGTGAGCTTAAGGCCAGCCTGAACTGCATAGTGAGACCCTGTCTCAAAA
>PVKA01047006.1:0-14586 GCA_004027165.1 Ctenomys sociabilis | reverse complement strand
TCAAAAAAAAAAACAAAACAAAACAAAAAAAAAAAACACTGAATGGAATCAGACACATCCTCCCGTCTGATTTTCCAGGGCACACCTGCAGGCATCTGAAGGATCGCAGGTTGGGCCCAGCAGAACTGTCAGCGGCATCACTGTAGACGTTCCAAACAGGCCCCAGTCATCCCTCCAAGCTACATCTTGTGCAGAACACCATGCAGAAACCATTGTGCATCATAGGGGTAAGAAGATTTTTCTGAAGTAGTTCTTTATTCCCCTAAGTTTGTTCTGCTTCACGTTATTGGATGTCAAATTGTTTGTCATGGCCACACAAAGAAAGACTTATGTGATGGCCTACTAAATGTTTATGTGGCTGTGATTTATGACAAGTACTAATGCTGTCATTTTGGAAGTTCGGAAGCCAGACTCAGGCATTAATCCTAAAATAAGCTCCCTTCTAAAGGAACTTTGAATCCTAGAACCTCCTCATTTGGTGGAGTAATTTTATCCAAGGTTCATACCTGCTCCTCTTACTTCTCTCACCTTGCTCCTGCTCCAGGTGCTCCAAGTGATGTTTGGTACGGTGCTGACTATCCTGTGGGCCACGGTTATTTCTCTTTCATCTTCTTATGATCTTTCCACGATACAGTTTCACTCTATGTTGCCCTACATCTATGTTGTGGTACCACTCACTGTAAGTAAATACAAATCATAGTTAGCTCTCTACCACTTTGAACATGAATGGAATCCTAAGGAATGTTTTCATACACTGTTTACGAGAATTGGAAAATATTTGGTCTTAGTAAAAGTTAGCACAGGTAATATATTTCTAGACAAATTAATTGACCTTTATTTTCATACAGTATGTAGCATCTGGAATTCTGACTATTGTGGCTGCAAACACAATGAATACCAAAGTGGTAAGTTTCCCTATAGTTTAAGAATTCTAAAACTGGTAAAATATACATCGCCCTTGATACCATAGCTGAACAACACAGCACTTCTCAGGCTTCACTCTGTTTAAAGATCCCAGAATGATTTTTTCCCAGTACTACAGGTCAATTGCCCAATTCTGGCTCCCAAGGGTCAATATACACTCAGTGTACAGCAGAAGCTTTTGCACGATTTTTACAGATTTCAATTTTATTAGAGTGTGTGCACATCCATATTTGTGCCGCAGTGTGTAAGGACTCAGTTTCCTTTTTCTCTTGCAGCATGGGGCCTGTGCACTAGTAAAATGTCTGAGCTCTCTGATTGCACTGATCTTCTTAATAATGCATGCTATGAATTCTTTTGAGCATGCAAGGACAATCGGCATATTCCCTGCAGATATCACATCGGTATGTATTCACAGTTCCTGAAATCCAATTTTTTAGCATTTGTCCACACACAAAGTAGGTTGGAGACTTACATATAAAATAGTCATAGATTTTATCCTAAGTGAATTAATTTATTTATTCAACAAAGTTTTAAGTTTGAATACATTGCACAAAGCTAAATAAATCTTCTATTTGGGATAAAACATGGCACTCTAGAATGCATTTCATAATTTGTATTTTAGCTAACCTTAACGTAGAAATACAATAATTCCACTGTTCTGCTCCATTCAGAACAGTGATTTATAAAATCCAGCTGCCTTTCAAAGCCCATACATTTTATCCCATCTTGGGCAGATAGACTCCTCATACTGAGAATTCAGTACTCCCAGATATTAATTGATTTTAATAGAACACTGGATTCAGACACATCAGTAAAGCTGGATTTGGGACTAAGCAGCCCTCTGTGTTTTTGCTTATAACTGAAAACAGGCTGGATGGTGCGAGGTCATTTCAGTGGCCTGATACATTAAGAGTGCAAAACTGCACATTTGCGAGTAGTCACAGAAAGGGGACGTGTGGGGAAAGAGTGAAATATTTGCTCCCACAGGGTTTCTCCATAGCAAAGCGTGTCTAAAATGTGCCCTTGGCTGACAGGATCTTTTCACAGTGCTTCAATTTTTCTCCCCTGCATGGCTCACGTCCACGTTTCCCGTGCTCCTGAAGTTCGTCCTCACGCTGTTTCAGTTCACCCTGACTCTTATCCTCTGCTTTGCAGTTTCTTTCTGCCCAGAGGTAAGAAATTCACTGTAAGTGCTTCCTATCTAGAGAGGAAGGAATAATTGCTGCCACTTCACAGGTGCTTTTTATGTTTAAGAGACAAAAAACGTGCCTCTCAGCTGGTATTTCATGCTTTAGTCTGTGTGAAGAATCCCCCTTCCTTGGGGGTCACACATAAGACATTAGATTGGACACGAAATGTGAAGCTCGAGGTCTGGATGTAAATTTCCTATTGGAGAGAAAGAAACATGGAACCTAGGGAAACTTTGCAGTGTGGAGAGGCTCAGGAATGTGGCATTTGAAATACCAGGTAGTGGGTCTTCTATTTATGCTAAATCTCTACAAACATGTTGAGATGGTGATGAAATGGGAATGAAGTCTCCATAGAAGCCTTGAGACCAGGACTGCTATGGGGCATATCTCAGACCTTTGGGGCTTGAGAGAAAGCCTTCCCGTGATTTTCTTTGGCTTTTTTTTTTTCACCATGTAATCATCTAGAATATCCTGATTTATTTGATAAAGAGAAGATGATATCATCACAGCAGAATAATTGTCACTGATATGTTGATATTTAATTTTCTGTAGTTTGTGCTCTACCCAAAATACGAGACTTTTGGGTGCAGGTACAGAAACAGATGTGGTTACATGATCTTCTCACATAAGTCAGAAACACATCTGGAAGGCTCTCAGTGTCACAGTCTGTCCTTGAGGAATATTTTTCAGGAGTAATGATTCAGATCCTGCCTCAAAACAAAAAGTACTGAAAACTAAAAAAGAACATCGAAATGGGCTATCGATGCAGTTCAGTTAGGAGCCCCAGGGACCAACACCCTGTACCACAAAGCACAGGGTCAATGACAAGGCAATGATGCACATGCATTTTCTGAAATGACGACTTCTGTGAAGGGCATCAGCACATCTCCATCCCACTTAGTTTCTTCTGCTTCATAGAGCAGCCAAGATCAGCTCTTCTGGGAAAGTTCCTGTGCACAGCACCACATTCCCAACTCAGCTCCCATGCTTACATTGAGTTTCTAGACTATTCCCCGGCACAATTCCACCTTCCTGCCATTTTGCCTACATCTGACCTGTGCATCTTGGAAGTCATCATACTATTCTCCATCTCTGTTTAATTTTTACCAGTTTCATCCAAGCTGTCCCAGTTAGTGGCTTTCCTTCTTTTTAACTGACAAATAATATTCCATGGCAAATATGTAAAAATCTTCTTGTGAGTCTCTCTATGATGACAGTTTACATTCTTGCTGTGTGTTCACAATGCTATGCTGGATATTCGAATAATATCTGCAGTAGGCATTGACTTCATTTTTTCAATATAACTAGAAGAATAAGTTTTTATTTAAAATTTCCATTGTAATTGTCATTCCATTTTTCCTGATAGCAACACAAGGTCACCCTTTCCCCATATAACCCACATATTCCTTTCTGTTTGCAGGCTTCCCAGCCTTGCCCCACACCAATTTATGATAATGTACAGACCACACCCTAATGGTGGTGAGCCCACATATCAGTGTGGTTTTAATTTCATCTTACCACTGATTAGCATTTTGAAACCCTTTTTAATTTTTCTTGGCTACCAGTATTCATGTTTCAAAAATTTTAATACACTCCTCTGATAGGGTTTTTTTTTTTTTTTTTTTTTTTTTTTTTTTTTTTTTTTTTTTTTTTTTTTTTTTTTTTTTTTTTTTTTTTTTTTTTTTTTTTTTTTTTTTTTTTTTTTTTTTTTTTTTTTTTTTTTTTTTTTTTTTTTTTTTTTTTTTTTTTTTTTTTTTTTTTTTTTTTTTTTTTTTTTGTGGAACCAGAGATTCAAATTAGGTCCTTTGCTTGCTGGACAAGTGCTTACTCTACTGAGCCATCTCTCCAGCCCCTTCTCTGATAGTTTTGAAATGAATATTTTATTCTCTCATTAAATTATGTAAGATATTTATGTAAGGTTTTCATCAGGGCTCTATCGGATATATTTCCTAAAAATAACTCCCCAAATTTTTATTATTTATTCTGTAATACGATTTACGGTGTGTGGAGCTTTGTAGTATTATAAGGCTCATTTGATTATTGGGAGTTTATTGCAGGAACCTGAGCTGTGATGGCCACAGTATTAGTGGCAGAGCCCATGTCAATATTGCTCACAATTTTTGCTTCTGAGAGTTTTATGTTTTCATGTGTTATGCTTAGGTTGTTGATCCATGCTGTGTTCACTGTTGAAGGTGGATCAGTTAAATTCTGATTTTAAAATAATGCATAGAATTCTTCTGAATGAGCCAAGGGTGGGCCAGCCAGTCAGTGAGACACAGCACAGCAGCAAGGTGAGGCTTGAAGCTAGCGCACGCTCGCCTCAGCAGTCACAGAAAGCGCCTTTGTCAAGACTCGGCGGCCTTTCATGATAACAACGGACAGCAAATGAGACAAACCAGCATATCTCCCTAGCAAGACTGAAGATAGGTGCATAGCACAAGAAGCCCAGGTGACGCTGTTGTCAGTGGGACAAAGCACAGGTGTCCTTTAAACTCTGATAGAAATCCAGCCTCAGCCTCTCTCTTCATATTCAGCAAACTTTGCACTTAGTGATGAAAGAAAGAGATTAAGAAAAATAAAACCATCCAAACAATAAAGTAGTCAGTAAAACCAGCTTTATTTGCCTATCTCATTATCCTGCTATGGTACCCCTCCAAATAAATACCATTAATAAGGAAAAAGTTTCCAGCCATGAAATGAAAGCTCTACATACCGAAAACTCAAACAACTAAATAAGATATTAAAAATAGGTATCTCATATTTCTCATTGAAATTATTCATAGTCAAGTTTTTTATGACATGTGATTCATAGATAAAAATATCTTCTATTAAAGTTCCAGAAGCCTTTTCCAAAGAAATAGAACAATAATTTCTAATATTTATACGAAATTTCAACGCATCCAAAATAGTTCAAGCAGACACTAGGCAGACACTCAACGCTAGAGGTGTTTCATTTATAATTCCAAACGTATTATGGGGTGACAGCAAAGGCAATAGTGTGGAACTTAGCACAGTTCGGGCAGACAGCTGTGGGCAGAATAAGGAACCCAGGAGTGGAGCGTACAGTGCTCAGTCCTTAACATATAAAGACTTCATGTTTTGGATGAGGTAAATTTAATAGAAAAGGACTTTAAACACCTCATCTTAGTGTCTGGCCTTGGGGCACACTGAGTTTTATTTTTCATTTTATGTTTCACTGTGTTGCTTGGTGTTCTCAGAATTCTTTAGCATGACCCAAGAAGGACAGGTTAACAGAATTCTTGTTTTGCTTTGTTTTATGGACAACAGTTCTGCTCTGGCAGCACTTACTTCCCTTGCTGGTCTTCTCCTCCTTCCTTCTGCGATCCCGACACAGGCCAAAACAGCCATGCCATGGACTGTGTGATACAGGATATGCCGCCATTGCATTCCTTCTCTTTGGAAACACTAGAAGCAGGCAGCCAGCATTCAGAACACACATTGTCTCTCTTAGTAAATATTCCACCATTCACGAGCCTCTCATGGGTAGGTCAGTGCCAATCTTCCTGGCACCATCCCAGAAATGTTGCCTGCCTGAGGTAATTGTTGCCATGGTGTTGTACCACTTTCACTAACAACTAAATATTTAGTATATATATATAAACAAATTCATATATATATATGAATTTTACCTTCTGGGTTAAAATCTATCAGAAGAAGAACAAAGAGAATTTATAACATTCTACATGTGGTCTCAGAAGTAAGTGACTTTTCTGAGAATGCCAACCCTATTATAAATGAGGTCTATGATTCAAGTGTGTACCACAGAGATTTAATCACTACCCTTGTGGTTCAAAAATGATAAGTGCGAAAGGGATTAGGTTTTTAGAAACCAAAACAGAAAACCCTGTTCAATGCTCATCATGAAATTCAAAATAAGCCTACAATGTGCTTACAGCTCAAGGAGAATACACGTGCCCTTGATCTAAAGGGTAAGTGTATTACCTCCACCAGTATGATGATGTAGGAAGCTCTCCCCAGAGAGGGTCAAGATGAGAAAAGATAGACAGTAATAATTTGTTATATTACTGCATTGATGTTGTAGAATTTTATTATAATACTGGAACTAACCTTACACTTGCTCATAATATTAATGACCTAGAATTTAGAAGGTTTTGTGAATTAAAATAATGGTGGTGTGCTCTCTCTATGATTTACTTAGTTTCAAGTAGCAACAACCTAGCAAATATACATACATTCTATAATTTGGGACGAACTTACATAGGCATCTTAGCCACATTTCTCATTTGTGAGACAAAATATTCAAGATCCACAGAGGAAAAGTTTGTGTAGCTCACTATTTATAGAGGCTTTAGTCTGTAGTGAGCTGGCTCCGTGGTCAGGTGCCATGACAGAGGGAAACAGCTGTGAAGAAATGATCTATGGCAAGGCAGCAGAAGACGCCAAGGCACTGTAGGTGCAGCGGCAGCAACCTGCCTTTCTTTTCTTCCTTTATATTATGTTCAGGCTGTAACCTCATTGACTGGTGCCCCCCACACCCAGCGTGAGGCTTCCATTACCTATACTAAGAACTATATAGACCAACTAAGGGGCCGATCCACACACTGCTTATCCAGGCAATACACAGTTCATCCACATTCACACTCCCTAGATCAGCTGCCACCAGAGCCCCACCTATGAGCACATAAGGGCTTGGAGGGCTGCCCAGATCTATCTGGTGAAAAACAAGAATATTTCATGGATAAGTGAAACTAATTTCTAAGTGTTCATAGACATTTGGAAAGGGAATCCATTTATTATTTTACAAGAGTAAAGAAAATGTTGAATTGTAATATAACTGTAATAAATTTTAAATGAACAATATTGGCACTACACTATGAATCAGGTATGTAAAAATATATCACAAGTGCATCTAATTAAATGCATGGGTTATAGAAAACTTTTAATAAATAATATTCAATAACATACAGCTTCACTAATGAATTTGGCCCTACCAAAACCCTCTGTGTAGTATTATATTATATTGTTATATCAGTATGTTTCTGTAAGTATTGTGAGTTCACAATTGGGGCTCTTGCCATTTTATTATATTTATATAAAGACTGATGATAAATAGGTAACCAGATACATAGGTAGGTATGTAGGTAGAGAGATAGATGATAGATAGATAGATAGATAGATAGATAGATAGATAGATAGACAGATAGATAAATAGATACATAGATACATAAGTAGATACATAGATAGATAGATGATAGATACAACATCTTTTAGCACTGTTCTTTTCTTTTTATAGTCATTGGCATAACTCTTTTTTCTAGATACTTCCAGAGCAAGAATAGATCATTGATGTTAATTTCTTCTTGGCTGAAGAAGTATTAAGAGCTATAAATTCCTGACCTCAACCAGCACCTAAAGACTTGTACGACATCTTGTTTTCATTTTCATTTGGTGAAGATACTCTGGTGTTCTTCTGGGATGGTGTCTTTCTGAAAGGATTGCCTCACAAGCTGTTTCATACTATTTCCATATATTTTGCAATTCCTTTCTTCCGTATTTCATGTAGAAATTATTCCACAGTAGGAAAAGATCCTACTCAATAAAAACACATTCATTGTGTTATGTCTAGAAATGTATTAAAAGGATTAACTAATGATCTAAGCCAGGTGAAATATAAAATCTGCAAGAAGCCTATTCCACACTGTTTTCTGCTAATAATTTTGTCGTATTCCTTCTCATATTATGTAAATCTCTGCTCCCAGAACTAAAGCTCCATGTGAAATGAACAGTCAAGCAAAATAAGAGCTGAGACGCAGTTCTCAGTGCTATAACTACAGGCAATGTGCTAAGGGCAGAAACCAACTGAACCTGAACATGAGAAAAGATAGCATAGCACCCACACACATTTTGTGTGCAGCAATTTTTAAATTTTGGATGCTAATGTCTGGAGCATTGGATATTCACTGCCAGTTGCATCTCCTTGGGGCATTCTGACCCATGACCTCAACTATTATATTATTTTCTTCCATTTTTATTTTTCCTGAGTTTTTCCATTTCTGTGTTTGGTTTCTTTTCTTTTCTTTTTATTTTTATTTTCTGGAGCTGGGAATTGAACTCAGGCCCTTGTGCTTGCCAGGAAATTGCTCATTCTACTGAGCCATCACCCCAGCTCCAAAGAAATGGATGTGCCTTTGTTTTGTTTTGTTTTTGCAGGGGGTGCCAGGTATTGAACTCAGGACCTTGTGCTTGCCAGGCAAGCATTTGTTCTACTGAGCTATCTCCCTGGCCCCTTATGTTTGGTTTCTATTACAGATTTGCAATGTTTTTTTTTTTTTTTATTAATAGATCCACACTAGGGAAATTGGCTCACACCGTTTACCTGCCTGCAGTAGAAGTAGTGGGAGATCACTGGTGTATGCTCCTCCTGGGAAGTTGCTTTGGTTTATGCTGCCTGTGATCCATCTGCCCTACTCCTGCCTACATTTATCTTCTCTATGGAGTATTTTGTTCTTTTTCCTTTTTTGTTTTTGTTTTTTGTTTTTTTGTTTTTTTGATGATTCATTCTCAATATAAGTATTTGAGGTTCATTTCGTTTCAGTATGATTACACTTGTTTTACTAAAACCATTATCACAAACCTTGTTATATTCACAACATTGTTTGACTCTGAACATCTACCCATGTTGTATGTAAATACATACCAGGCACTATGTCAATATTTCTCTTCTCAAAAGGAAAAAGAAATTCTATGGTCATAAGAATACATATGAGGCAACAATGGGCAATGCTCAAAGAAAAATTAAGAAGACATTGAAACTTCTACAGTGTTATAAGGGAGTGTTGCTTCCTTTGATAGATTGAATTAAGGTTAGGTATGACAGACCACTCCTCTGTGGTAGAGATTCCAGCACAAACCAAGAGTAACAAAAAATATCATTTTCACCTGGGAAAAGCTCTGTACAAAACTACCATGACTTAATGAATACAAATCAAAATCTTGAACTTCTAAGTTTTAACATGGTAACTGTTACGGTTGGTATCTAATTGTCTCTCCAAATCCTCATGCAGTCATGGGGTGGCTTCTAGAGTTTGTGATTAACTCATAATCCAGTTCTGGGTGTGAGTGCTACACCCATCCTGAGGCAAGGAGTCTGAAAAAATGTGAGGAAGACAGAGAGGCCTAGAAGCCTCAGGTGCTCCTCCTCCTTTTATTTTTTGTTGTTTTCCATTGTCATGACCTGCTGCTCTCTGCCATGTGCTGCTCTCTGCCTTAGAGCTAGCTGAGTACGGACTGAAACCTCCACTAACTGTAAGCTAAATAAACCTTCCCTTCCTTGATTTTGGGTATGTGGTATTCTGTCCCAGAAATTAGTGAAAAGTAGCTGACACAGAAACCAAGGGTGAGGATTAGAGGATGGCTCTCTATGGAAAAAGTTGCCTTCATGATTTTTCAATTCTAAGCTATGTATAAATCTCATTAGTTTTTTTTATGATTTTGTGGGATAGAATTTCAGAGATATAAGGAAGTAGCTCATAACTTTGTGTTTGATTTTCCTATATGGCAGTAATAAATAATAGGCACTATCTTCCCACATAGCTACTTTTCAAGTAGTAGCAATAGGCAAGATAAGGGAGAAATGATTGAAGACTATGATTATAGGTAACTTGTGCAAAATTAAAATGAAATAAGAAAGTGTAAACACCTCTTTCCTATCCCTTTGGATAATTCAATTTGTCCACAGCACTTGAAGTTTTCTGTGCACTGCAGAAGCTTGCATTTATAAGTGAAGATAAGTTCATTAAATTCAAAGGATGCTCTCTATTAGCAGTGACCCAGGCAACCATGAAAAGAGGAAGTAAAACGTGTTGTTCAAGGCGGAGGGGATGGGTAAGAGTTTGACACTGGAAACTCTGACTGCTGCGCAGTAGAGATAAGGTGACATTTCTGCCAGCATCAGGAACCTTTGCCCATCACAGAAGCTCATCTGTGAGAAATGTCAGCCAGGGTGGTGAAAAAACTTTAGGTAATGTGTTCTTATCTCCTCACAGAACAGAGGACGCTTTCTAATAAAACCCAAAGACAGTGCAAGGAACACTTAGGTCCCACGCTTTCTATGGTGCCTGGATGAGCCCAGGCCCTGTGTTATTTGTGGGAATTCCCTGAAGAAGCTTCTGAGAGAGACATCAGAGCCATGCAGCTGCTTACTGAGAATGGAGTGACACTGTACAGCAGAAAGATATATGGCTCCTGTTTGATATCCATGATTTTTCTTTAGCCTGTAATAGTGAGCAACAGTCCATGCCAAAGCCTCAGGCTCATGCAGAATTTCAGTGTGTCTTGGACAAGAAAGCTCAGAGGACACTGCGGTGCAAGCTGCCCAGTTCCCCTGGTGCTGCTGTACAAAACTGTCTTTGTCTTTTCTTATTTGTGCAATTCTGATTTATTTCACTTATGCATATGGTTTCTTTTTTATATTTTTATTTTCTGAAGAGAGTACAAATCAGAATTAAAGCATAAAAATTACAAGTGATACAGGATTTTGCTTAATAAAGTAATATGAATTTCACAGTACTTGTTAAAATACACAGTGTGGTCTTCCAACCAGTTATTCATATTACCAGAAATATGCATGTGAAATTGAAAGAAGAAAGAATATATAAGAAATTAAGAAAACAAAAAGGAGAAACAATTGAAACAATGAGACAAAACAAATGAAAGCATTAACTACTTCTTTCCCTAGACCAGCAGAAATGCACAATACTGTTGTCAAAAACATCCTGCTTACGTAGATAGATAAATCTCTTTCCTCCACTCCATCTCCTGTCCTTCTCCTCAACTCACTAACCCTTTCCTTCTGAATAAGTTCATTCCCTCTTCCCAGTGTCTACTGTACCTTTCAGATTCCATTTTCTTTCGTGTTCTAACACTAAGGAGACAGTGCAATGTTTTTACATGTGGGTCTGATTTATTTCACTTAAGAGCATGTTCTCTAGTTGAATCCATTTTCTGACAAAAAACTCAAATTGAACCAGTGCCATGTGGATGTTGCCAAGAACTTCTGCCAGCTGGAGCCATAGCCAGCTTCCTTTCCTCTTGGCTGCAGGGGTCATGAGCCTATGAACCAAAACCTGAGCAACTACCTCCCCAGGCTATGACTGTACTGGAACATGGTGCTCTGGGGAACCCTTCTCAAAGTAAAGTCTTTGACCTTTCAGGAAGGAGAGGCTGAAGATACTGGAGTCCTGTTGAAAGCCTCTCCTTTTTTCTAATTAGTTCATCATCTCTGGATCTCACTCCATCATCATAGAGGCGAGATCAGATGAGCTAATCCTTTGTTGAGTTTAGGAACCACCACCAACAGCCAATGGATAACAATGAAACAGCTATATTCAGGTCATCTGCTCAGGATGAAATAGGGGATGCTCCAGGTCAAGTCCTGCATTGTTAAATATAGCATCTATCTCTGGATCCTGCTCTTCCCTGGCCTCATGACACCCTTCACCAAAGAATAGGGGTTTGAATCAAATTCTATGTTCTGAGCATGTTTCCAGAAATCTCCTGCAAAAATTCAGCTACTGATGTGACAGTAATATTGACAGTTATATTGACATCTGTCTGCTTAGGGGCAGTGGAAATAGTTCAGTGGTCTACGCACTAGCCTGGAAAGCCCAAGGACTGGGTTTGATTCCCAGAACCACATGCTGTGCCATTCGCACCTCCAAGCTACAGAGTGAGACTCTGTATTAAACACATGTTTCCTTAGTGGTAAAGAAACTAATGAGCACTAGAAAAATGGTGCATCTGTGTGGGTTCCATGAACAGTGCCATGGGTCAAATCCGTGTAAGCCCCAGTTATGAGAGGGATTTTTTTCATTTATCCATCTGTCCCTCTGGAAAACTGACACTGCCAGTCACACAGGTCCACTTATGTCACCAGGCAAGAATGGCACCAACATGCAAGTTGCTATGTCTGTCTCCTGTATTCTCACTCTTGCCTCATTGCTCATTACCAGGAACTTTTTGAAATTGGTTAGGAAAAGGAGAAATCACCACTAATCAGCAGAGACTGAAGGATGCTAGAGGAATATAATAAAAACTGAACACTGATAGCCAACACAATCAGAACAAATGTGAAAAACAATTGGAGAAAGTTAGAAATTGTTTAAAAGATCTCCAATATAACTAGGGAAAAGGAATTACAAATGACAATGGAGTGCCCATCTTTGACAGGTGTAGACAGAGGAAGGGATATAGAAAGGGAAAATCATGATGTGTGAGTATAGACAGTACAGTTGGGATAGATAACGCTGTGCTTCTACATAATCCTATGAGAGGCAAGATTTGCACTGATGGTGGTTGGATAAGATATTATGTCAGCTTCTGGTACTATGGACAACCACTAGGAGGATAACAAGGTAGAAAGTATTAATTATTGAATCTTTGATGTAATTCAGGCATAAAAAATAAGATACGCAAACAGCTACACTCTATTTAATGATGAGACATACGATATAATAATGTCTTTAAGTATAATATCATGTATGCACCTTCTATGATACCAAAACATTATAAAAACAGTTTGCAATGTATTATTTTATCAAATCCATCTTGTCAAGGTATCTTAAAAGTGTCTCATTGATATTTGTACTTCAATAAAACAAAAATTAAAAAAAATAAATAAAAGTTATCATTAAAAAAAAGAATGATTTCTCCCCCAAATTCAATTGGAAAAAAAGAGACCCATAATATCAAAATTAATTCTGTGAATATAAGTAAAGGCAGGAGGCATCATAATCCCTGACCTCATATTATATTATAAAGCTACTGTGATAAAATCAGCATGCTACTGGCATAAAAACAATCCTGAAGATTGATGGGACAGATGGGAAGATGCAGGCACAACTGCAAACACACTGAGCAACCTTATCTTTGATAAAGGGCCAAACATGTTTTTAATAAATGGTGCTGGAAAAACTGGCTTTCCACTTGCCACAGGCTATAATTAGACTTATGTCTATCACCGTGCACTAAACTACAGCCAAAACAGATAAAAAAATTTGAACATTAAAACAGAAACTCTAACTCTCCTGGAGGAAACTGTAGGTAAAAATCTTAAAAACATAGGGTTAGGTAGTGAGTTCATGAAAAAAATAAACTGTATAGGACATACTTCAAAGAAACAACAAATTGGACCACACCTTTTTGAAAAGTTTCTGCTCTTAAAAAGAAATCTCTAACAAAGTAAAAAGAAACTCCACAAACTAGAAAATAATTATAGCTGACTCTCCCTCCAACAAAGGTCTCTCTAGGCCATATAAAGAATTTTTAAAAATCAGGTTCCAAAATTCAAAGATTCAATACAAATTTGGGCATCTGAGATGAATAAATACTTCTCAGATGAAGAAACACAAATGTATAGAAAATATTCAATTTCATTGGACCTTCAAGAAATGCAAATTAGAATAGCACTGAGATTTCACCTTACTTCAAAAAGAATAGCTATTATCAGGGAGCCAGCCAACAACAAATGCTGGAGGGGCTGCAGGGATAAGGGACCCCCTTTCAACTGTTGATGGGGATTCAGACTAGCAAAACCACAGTGGAGATTCCTCAAAACTTTAGGATTTGAGGTCACATTAAACCCAGGTATCCCCCTCCTACATATTTTTCCAGAAGAACTGAAAATATCATACAACGCGATACATGTGTACCCATGTATACGGCACCACAATTTGTCATAGAGAAATCTTGGAAGCAAATTAAATGATGATCAACTGAGGTATGGTATTTTTATATAGAAGGTATGGTATTTTTTATACAATGGAGTATTATGAATCTACAAAAAGGAAAAAATTGAGGTTTTTATTAGTAAAAGGATGCAATTAGTGACCATACACGAAATAAATCATACTCACATGGGCAAATATTGTATTGTCTCCCTCATATGAAAATGTGAAAGGGAAAATAAAGGTTACACTTGATAGTGGGAAAAGGTAATGAGCCTGTTCCCAAGAAGAACTTACTGATTTGAAGTGACGGACAGGAGAGATAATGTGGGAACACACATGTCTATGTGTGTAAGCAGGATGGCTTGCACAACTGCACTGTGGATTTCTGCTGGTCTATGGAAAGAAGCCATCGGTGCTTGTTTTGTGTCATTTTTTTCAGTCCTTTGTCCATTTTTTCTTCTTAAATTCTTTTTTCTTATTTTTCCATAATTTTATTAAAAAACAAATAGCAATGAGACACTTTCAAATCAAATTAACAGGACAGATTCAATAATTAATATATTTCATATTGTTTTCTTTTTTTTCCATTTATTTTTATTTTATTAAAATACAAATGTCAATCAGACAGTTTCAAGACACCTTAACCATACAGAGTCGATGAATTAATACATTGCAAACTGTTTTCATAACGTTTTGGTATTGTACAAGGTGCATACATGAAATTATATTTACAGGTTTTTTTATAGCTGAATTATATCAAAGAT
>PVKA01047005.1:0-14586 GCA_004027165.1 Ctenomys sociabilis | reverse complement strand
AAAGAATGGCTATCATAAGGAAATCAACCAACAACAAATGTTGGAGAGGTTGTGGGGAAAAGGGAACACTTCTGCACTGCTGGTGGGAATGTAGACTGGTACAACCATTGTGGAGGTCAGTGTGGAGACTCCTCAAAAGAGTAGGACTAGAAATCCCATTCAAGCCAGCTATCCCCCTACTGGGAATTTTCCCAAAGGATCTGGATATATTGTATCATAGAGATATATCTGTACCTATGTTTATAGCAGCACAATGTGTGATAGCAAAATCTTGGAAACAACCAAGATGTCCATCACATGAGAAATGGTTGAAAAAGATGTGGTATTTCTATATAATGGAGTATTACTCAGCTGTTAAGAATGATAAGTTCGAAGCATTTATACTGAAGTGGATGCCACTTGAATATATACTCATAAGTGAAATAAACCAGACACACATGTGTAAATATCATATAGTCTCCCTAGTGTAACATGGGGCTTACCTTTGAAGGAGACAGTGGGACCCTAGCTATATCCTCTTTCTGTTTCCCATTTGGCCCCCAGAGTCAGCCTCTCTCTTTACTGCATGTTGCTGCCATGCCATTCTGCCCCATCTCAGGCCCAGAAACAGCATGGCTGCTAAAGAAAGCTCTTAAACTCTGAGCCAAAATAAACCTTTCCTGTTTCAAAAATTATTTCAGCTATTTTGTTATAGTAATAGAAAGCTGACTAGCACAGTACTCTAACTCATCTCATCTTCTTATCAGCCTGACACCTGTTGTTGGCTGTCCTATTGTCCAGAATCCATTTGCATTTTGTTTTTCTCAGAGTCGAGTGCTAAAATCTTAACTAGGAAAGGTGTGCCATCTGGAACTCTTAACTTCTGAAAACCTTGCTTTTTAGTATTTAGGGTTCACTTAAGGGAAAGATCAAAACTTTCTTCGTGTTTTCAATAAAGGCCTAGGTATTATATTTTATATTTTAAACTAGGAGAATTTTAGATAAGAAAGTAAAAAGGAGACAAGGTTAGTAGAAGTAAAATTTTAAAAAATTATCTTTACTGTACAATGTACTATAGGAAATCTCTAGAAGGCTTTCCATGTTTTTTAACCTGTCCTCTTCATATGGGGTTTTGGGGATGAATTCCCCCATATTTTCAGCATCCTTTCAGATTTTCAGTGTTATTGTTGATGATTCTGTTCCAAATGTGGAATACAGTCCTTTGCAGTATGTATTGAAAGACTGAAGTGGCTTTCTAATCCCTATGAATGTAAATTAACCCTGCCAATGAAAAATCATGATTGTTGGTGCTTTTGGTCTCCTAGTCAAACTCTTTGAATATAGCACTTAGCTAGTAATCAGGGCACTAAGCTATAGCGATGTTTCTCAACCTTTAATAAACTAAATGCACCCTGGAGAGCTTATAAAAGTACAGATGATGGGGCATTCCTCTTCTATCATCCTTTCCTGCTCCAAGACCTGAATTTAATTGGTTTGAGTGAGCTTGATGCAATGTAACTTATGAATATTTATGTAATGTAATATATAAATGAATATAATAAACAAATAAAACTTAATATGTATGATATAGAACATACTGATAATATCCATTAATTAGCTGCTTATATGAGGTTGAAAATCAAAGTAGGATGCCAATTATTTAATTGCTGTTAATAATGCCATATTCATGAGAAAGAAATGGTAGGATTAAAAAAAGGAAAAGGAAAATGATTAGCTTCATAATTTTTATCACTGTATGTATCTTCACAAAAAGCACAAAAGCTTATGCATACTGGTAAGACCACTTCTGCCAACTTATAGTTTGCAAAAGTGAAAGGAGAAGGCAGGTACCTTTACTAAAGCCAGTGTTGGGCAGGGCAGCAATCACAGTGAGTCCAAATAATTGTTTTCTTTGTAAATATGCTTAAAGAAAGCTGAGGGATTTGAGCTTTTCCTTGCTATCTCCTGGGAGGGGAAGAGTATCTGCTCTGGCCATAATGGCTGACCTTGAGGCAAGGAATCAGGGGTGAGAAGACCTTAAGTAAGAAAGGGAGGAGTCAGGTGGCGACTTTTGCAAGGCAACTCCAGCATTCTGGGAGTTAAACTGACAGTGTTGAAAAGAATAAACATGGCATGTTCTAAAACTTGACTGAGATGCACATTCTTGGCATCATTCAAGCAAGATAAGTACGCACCATTTATGACATTCAAGAGCCAAAGGCTCTTAGCTTAGTTTAAAAAAGAAAAGGTTTTAAGGCAATTTATGTTGCTAAAGGCATTAGTGGGTATTTGGTATTTGCAATTCATTGTACTTGGTTATGAATGTGAGAGAGACATAAAAATTGTTTTTCTGTATCATTCTTCAAAGGAGAAAGCATTTCGGACATAATTAGGTGATAAGTTACACTGCTAATTATTTATGCCAATTTACTGATCATTTGTAGTTGAAACATAGTGTCATAAAAGGCTTCACAAAGCCTCATGACTACATTCTCTTTCATTTCACAAAACACATAGCATGAATATAAACTAACTTCAAATAAATATTTCATGTTTTAAAAATCATGCATGATTTAAAACTTTCCCTAATTCTAATATTTGGAATACTACTTGTGGCAAGATGACTAAGTCCTCTCTTGAGAAATTCCTTTCTGCATGTCATTTATAAAACATTTAGTTAGCAACTACTAAAGGGCAGGAGAGTGTCTGGTGTTGGAAGTGTAGAGAGGAATAAAAGTACACAAAGACTGAGCTGTAGCAGGCTACATAAATAGAGAGATGTGGACAGTGCTTCATGAAGAAAAGAAAAGTAATATGTAAACAGTGACTGGAAGATACCAGCATGATGTCTCCTCGTGGGTGTGCAGGGAGTCTGGGAGGGGCGTGAGCGTAATGAGTCAAAAAAATTATTATGAAAGAAAAGTACAGCCAAGCAATCAAGCACAGCATAAGAATGTCTTAGTCGGTGACAGGCCACATATATTATGGCTTTCCCATAGATTATGGGGCTGAAAAGTCCCTATCATCTAGCGATATCACAGTCATTGTAACATCCTAGCGCAATACACTACTCATGTCTGTGTGAGGAAATTTTACTTTGATTCTCATTATATAAATTATTTATAGTATATAATATGCATATTTGGGCACTGAACACAGTAACTGGAAGGTGGTAAGTATCCACCAGGGGCTTATTACTTAGAAGTACTGTAATAAGAAGTAACCTTCAATATAACTTTGGACAAATATAGGCACATATATTGGACCAAAGAAACAATAAAATCTTATTTTCAAAATTATTCTCTAGGAAAATCACAGTTGCTTTTGGTGAAGATCTATGCTTATTTTTTTGAGACAGGATTTAATTATATGGTTCAGGCTGGCCTTGAACTCACTATGTAGCCCAGGATGGCCTCAAACTCATGATAATCCTCATGCCTCAGCCTCCCAACTGCTGGAATTGTAGGCACGTGTTACTAAGCCAGGCACAAAAATGCATTTTTTTAAGAAAGGAAGAATTTAAAAAAATTAAATCCACATTACTATTCTTGCAATATAAACAATTTGCACATGAGGAGAAACAAATTGCACTGACTGCTCATCTTGAGTAGCATTCTTCTAGTCCCTTTAATAATAATAATAAATAATAATAATAATAATAATAATTTATTTATCAATGTATTTGGTTGTTACAGGGTCTCATTATACAACTCAGACTCATGGTGATCCTCCTGTTTTCGGCTTCCCCAGCCCTGGGATTACAGACATATTCCAATACGTCCAGTCTCTATGGCCAGCTCAGCCTACTCTGGGGGAGGGGCTGGCATGGCATGTGCTGTCCTGGATCAAACTGTGGTCCCTGTACTTGCCTAAGCAGGCGCTTAGTCTGCTGAGATATCTTGCAAGACCAATAACTTTTTTTTAAATTAAGTGCAAAGTATAAGGTAAATATCAGTAGATACCTTGAATATGTTATACAAGATTTTCATTTAGCCCTAAAAAGAACTCTTTTTTTTTTTTTTTTTTTTTTTTTTTTTTTGTGGAACAGGGGATTGAACTCAGGCCCTTGTGCTTGCCAGGGAAGCACTTATTCCATTGAGTCATCTCCCCAGCCCTCCAAAAATTCTTTAAGATGGTATAACTAACTTGAATTTGTAGCTGAGAGAAATAATGTGGGTAAAGTCAAAGAAATTAAGTGAGCTTAGGTTCTATCCTAGGCCTCCTCCGTGCACTCTAATCTACACAAGGGCCATGCTTCAAAGGGCCAAATCTCAGAATTCTACGTACTTCACCCAACGTGATTTTTTCAGTTTTCCTTAAAAAGCTGTTCTTATCTTTGCATCGAAATATATCAGAGGCTAAACTGGGTACAGGCAGTCTAAACAGGAAGCCTCAGATAAGTTGTATAAAAGAGCTTTTACTGGAAAACACTGGTTCACCCTTTTTTCCTGCTGTTTTTAACATATTAGAGGAATAGATTCTCTTTCCTAGCCTTAAACGTTCATTCTGGATGGTTAAGACCAAGTTAAAGCAAGACTTATGTAACTGATAATGTAACTTCTGTATCTGACAAGGTCAGTCAATTCGCCTCAGGATTTACCCTTAAACCATGTACAATACCTTGTAGTATCAGCCATCTGGATGAGTCATGGCCATTGCTTGACCAACTTGCTCTCTGTGAAAGCCTGAGAGAATTTTTTCTCTCTAGAAACTCTTTCATTGCTATTATATCTTTTTTTTCTCATTAAAATGAATTTTAAAAAAGGGCTGGCTAAATAGCTCAGAAGATTAAAGTACCTGTAAGCAGGTGCAGGAGCCAGTCTCAATCCTTGGGGTTTGCGGTGCTGGCCCCACCCCTGGGGTATGCTGAGATGGCAATTGAGACTGGGTATGGTGGTGTGAGCCTGTAAGCGCAGCTCTTGGGAGGCTGTAAACAGGTGGATCACTATGAGTCCAAAGTAGTAGTGAGACCCTGAACACCCTGTAGACCCTTCCTCAAAAAAATTAAATATATATATATATATATATAAATATATATATATATATTTATATATATATATATGATCTATAATGATGCCCTTTCTTTAATCTTGAAATGGATAACTTTGTGAGTTTGCTTTATTAGTTTAATTAGTCATTTATTAATGTTAATAATATCAAAGACTTATCTTTGGGTTTCATGAATTTTCTCGATTTTTTTGGATTTTTGATTTCTGCCCTTTTACTTTTCCTTCTAATAACCTCAAATTATTACTTTCGTCTTTGTCTAGCTTTCTTACGGTAGAAGTTCAGATTCAAATAAACGATGCTTTTTGATATTTCTGTTTTCCTAACTGTCAAAATATTTGCTCTGATAAATTACTTATCAAAAATAAATGTAAAAGGAAGAAAGATTCAGTTTACTTTAAAATTTTAGGGGTTTCAGTCCATGTTCATTCCGGGTCAATAATGAGGCAGAATAACAATGTAGGAAAAACACGGCAGAGCAAGATCCCATCTCATGGAAACCAGGAGTATACAGGGGGAAGGAAGGGTCCAGAGCCTCAGTTTACCTCTTGGTGCAAAGCCCCAGTGACCCACTTTCTCCAATTAGGTCCCACATCCCAACAGCACCTTCACCTGAGGAGCAAGTCTTTAATACATGAGACTTTGGGGGACATTTGGGAACCATGCCGAACACTAATATAAGTAGATAGCTCATGTTAAGTCTTGATTTTAGTTTTTGTTTGAGTAGGTCTAGAGGAAGCTTTATTGTAAGGACAGCTTACTCTTCCATTAAGATGTGGTCCTCTACAGGCTTCACTGTGCTCCCTGGATAGAGGAATTCAATGAGGGTTCCCCGTCTTATCTGATGGCCATGAAAATTATTCTCATGCCTATGGGAACAGTGGCAGAATGCTTGTGTCAACTTTTTGGTTGTCTTTTTTGCTCAGGTTTTAGATTCATTCTTTGCACGCTTGCCTCTGTGTTTTCTAAAGACTTGTTGGGTCCCTATGGGTATTTCTGGAGCTGCTCTTTCTCCACGCAGCTCTTAACACAACCACTTTCTGCATGGAATCCCCATGTCCTCTGCAGTCTGGAACTTTGTTGAGGCATAAGTGCTGCCTTTGTGTTCACAGTCCTGTGTGGTCTTTTGTCTGAAAAGAGTTGCTTTTTCCTGTTTATTTCTCCAAAGTTGTAGTTGTCTAAAGCAAGAAGGCAAATCTAGCCTTTTTTATTCTAAGGCTACACACCTATGTGGCATTCTTTTGGCCCACTTGTGATTCATCTTCCACGCTGCTTCCGAAAGGGTCCTTCTAAAATGTAAATTTAAATGTTTCACGCTCTTGATGAAAGTTTCCAGAACAGACTATGGCAGAGGCCTCACTGAAAAGCACTCAAAACATGCCTGTTGAAGGAATGAAAGCGGTGAATGATTCGACCAATGAGAATAAATGTATAGTTATTAGTAGGCAGCCTAGTCAATTATAATAGAAGGGAAAATTAACACTAGAGTGGTACTCAGCAAACTCATTCTATGACGTTTCAAACAGTAAGTATTGCCAGCTTTGCAGGCCACAGATGGTCTCTGTCCTATTTTTAACTAACTTTATAGAAGAATAAAAATAGTTCTTAATTAACCAATCCTGTGTTCTAGAGTTATAAGACATGGGTTTTAATCATAACTCTCAGCCATTAGCCACATAAATGTGCTGCCTGGTCAAATCTTGACTATTTAACAGTAGCTATGCAACTGCGGTCACTTCTAGACTTCCTTGATGTGTCATATGAAAATAATAATAGTAATATTCATCTTCCACTGATGATCAAGAATTGAAGGATATCATATATGTTACCAGGCTTATCATATGCTTAATATATAGCAATGGTAACATTTAATATTTATTGAATGTTTGTTATGTGCTAAACACTGTTCTAAGACTTTTTATATTATTAAATCATTTAGTCCCTATATGATTCTGTCATACAGAAACAATAACAAATGAAAAACAGAAGGCATGGATGAACTTACAGAATGCCAATTAATGTATTTCAAGAATAACCTACAAGCATAATAGGTCTTGTATTCTAACTCTTTGATAATCATCTATTTTGAACACAAAATTTATGTAAATTTTTTAGTCCTTCCTTAGCATGATTATATATGACAGTACTTTCAGTTTTTATGAGCTTTCTTCCAAGCTTCTTCTAGTTCTTTAATGACAGGGTACAGAACTATGGTTTGGTAGAAAGGCAAGTGATTATATATGATTTTGTGTATCTTTCTGTAATTTTAGAGAACTTCATTTATGTAAACTTCAATTTTCAGAAATCAACACATGATACATAGGGATTTTATTCATAAACATGGATGGAATATAAGCTAATAGAAAATGGCATGAATATATACATTATTATTAATTACATAAAGCAATCATAATTATTTACAGTGAACCTCAGGATGAAGTTTGTCAGATTCATAAGGTTAGCATTTTCACAGATACAAGGCTTAACAAAGTTTGCCCAGATTTGGCAAGATGCCAAAGGTTATGGCTGGTTTTGCATAACAGATCTTGGAAATTTTAGGAGTTTTGTTTTCTTAAGCCATTCTCTGCATTGTGCAATAAGTTGCATGTGTATGCACAGGATTCAGGCACTTCTTTAGGTTTGTACTACAACAAATATAAGCAAAACTAAATTAGTTATCCTCATAAAAGGATTTGTGAAATTATCCCAAGATTGAATTCATTTGCCTGAATTGATACTAAAATACTTAATGCCTATAATTCCTTGAAACTCAGGGAAATTCACAAATAGGTAAATGTAATCTCTACATTTTGCTACACATATGTGTCTCTATATTTGCATACAAAAATGCAATATATTTGCATATGGCATATGTAAAATATTTTATTTCAAAGAAAAATGTAAAATTTCAAAACAGGATAATAGAATGATAACAATGGCACACTCGTTTTTTTTTTTTTTTTTCTTTTGGTGGAACCAGGGATTGAACTCAAACACTTACACTTGGCAGGGAAGTGCTTATTCTACTGAGCCATCTCCCGGCCCTCTAGGATGATAACAATGGTTAATTGCAAATTGTTATCTTTATATTAGTTAGTACAAAATATAGGTATTTAATTATACAAACTATATTAGTACAAATCTTTCTTTTCAATGAACTAAGAGAAATTAATAGTATAACTATCTTAACTTTTTTGTGTGCATATATATATTAGTCATATAATGTATATTACATATGATATATATAATATATGTATCATATATATATATATTTATATAATTCCTTCCTTCTTTTCTTCTTTCTTCCTTTCTTCTTTCTCCCATGCTACTTTCTCTGTCCTTTTTAATGACTTCTTCCCGTATTACTAAATTTATTGTATGTACTGGGTCTTCTTTAACTCTTTCAGCTTCTCACACTAGGGATATGTCTGGGTTACTTTTCTCTCCGTGCTGAGACAGAATTCCTGACACTCAAAATCAATGGATAAAAGGTTTATCTGGCCCACAGTTTGTGGTTTCAGGCCATAATCAGCTGGTTCCAAGGCAGGCGATGTGGCACAGGGGTGACACTAAGCAGAAGACAGCAAAAGCAGCAGAGCGAGAGGGGGAACAGCAAGCCTGTACTTTCCCTTACATTTTAAGCAGGACCCTCCCACAATCCCCAAGTCTTTCTCCTACGCAGGATGACGATGTTTACAAAGCGAGGACCATGGCTCTCTGCTCACTGTCTTAATCAAACTTCTCAACTTGTCAAATTACACAACGCATCAGCCATAACAGGAGACAACATAATGTTTGCACATGTCTGTCTGGTTCATTTCACTTATGAGTATGCTCTCCAGTTGCATCCACCGACATATAAAAATCTCAAATTTATCCTTTATGGCTGAGTAGTATTCCATTGTATAAAATACCACATCTTTTTTATCCATTCCTCGGTTGATGGGCATTTGGGTTGTTTCCAAGATTTAGCTATGACAAATAATGCTGCTACAAACATGGGTACACATATATCATCGTGGTATGTTTTTAATTCTTCTGGGAAGATACTCAGAAGGGGATAACTGTGTCAAATGGAAACTCTAATCCAAATTCTTTGAGAAATTGCCATACTGATTTCCATAGTGGTTGCACCAGTCTCCAGCCCCAACAGTGCAAAAGGGTCCTTTTCTTCCTGCACATCCCCAGCAGTATTTCTTACTGGTTAATTTATTGACAATATCCATTTTTTGGGGGTTGAGATATAATCTCAGGGCTGTTTTAATTTGGACTCTTGAGTGACCAATGGTGTTGAACTTTTCTTCATATATTTGCTCTGTGTATTTCTTCATTTGAGAAGTACATATTTCTCTCAAATGCCAGTCTTGAATTGAGTCTCTAAATTTGGGATGTCTGGTTCTTTTGAGTTCTTTATATGTTTTCAATAGTAACCTTTACCTGAGGAACAGCTTGCAAACATTTTTTCCTACTCTGTAGGTTGTCTCTTTACTCTGTTAATAGCTTCTCTTGCTGTGAAAAAGCCCTTTAATAATATGAGATCTAAGTTACTGATTCTTTGTGATAGTTTCTGTGCAACTGGTGTTTTATTTATAAAGTCTTTGCCTATCTGAATGTCTTCAAGTTTTATTTACTTTATCTTCCAGCACATTTAATGTTTCTTCTCTTGTTGCTGGAACAAGTATGTGACATTCAAATTGCAGGAAGGAAAGGTTTATTTATCTCCCAGTTACTGGAGGTTTCGTAGTTTAAAGCAGCCTGAATTGCATAGTAAGACCTTAGAGCGTTATTTGCTCAGGAGAGAGGGTCAGTGCCTCTGTTTTCTCTAAACATCTGCTCTCTGCCAGAGGCAGCCTCAATCACAGACACTGCTGCCCCGTTGTGCAGGGTCCAGAGGAGAGGCTGGGCAGCCACCATGTCTAGGATGGCTTGCCTCACACTTCCAAGGGAGGCCCCTGGCCTGGGGGCCAGTTTAGTGGTTTGTGCCTCTCTGGCCCTGCCCCTCGAGGCCCACCCTGGTCCTCTGGCCCTGCCCTTTGAGCCACCCACTGCTCCTTCAGCCACCAGAGCCCCATGACTTACATGAGGCTTTGGGGGAACAACTAGATACAAACCATAACAGTTTAATATTTAAATCTTTGATCCATTTTGAATCTAGTTTAATAAACAGTAAAAGATATGTGCCCAATTTTAATTCTGAGTATATGCAGAGCCAGTTTTTCTAAAACCGCTTATTAGTGAAGCTATCTTTCTTCCAGTGAATGTGTTCGTTTTTGTTTTCTTCTCCTTCATTGTTTAATCTTGTTCTTATATGAATGTGAATGTGGTTTCTTCTCTCCATGTGGTTGTTCTTCTCTCTTTCCCTCTAGTCTTCTGTACCAGCTTTCCAAATTCAGCATGATTTCCCTTTGTACTCCAGTCTTACTTCTAATCACTTACTGTTCTATCTCTATATTTTTCTGTAATCCCTGTTAAATTTTAACCCCTAAGGGTAAAATTGATATATTGAGAATTTATATACTCAATATAATTTTCTGGTCTGTTTCAGTTTTTTCTTTTCATAACCATAAATCTAGTTCATATGGTTAAAGTTGACAAAGTTGACAAATGAATGGTCAGCTTTATTTGTCATTTTCTAAGTTGTGATTGTGTCCACAGAACCCGCTTACCTCCTGGCCTTCCTGCTGTTGCTGTATTACTGAGTCTGGACAGCAACTCTGAGAAAGACTCTTTCTCTGCTGGTTACCATTCTACCATCTTGGTCCTCGATACAGAATTGTATTTTAATATATATTTCTATTTTGATAATATAGGGCATTTCTGGAACAAAGCATTAATGTTTTGCAATAGTAATTTTGTTTGAGCTGCAAGTGATATCCAATTATCTTGTCTAATCACTTAAAACTGTGTCTTCTGAATTTTCTGTAAGTTATGTCATTCAGTTTTTAAAATTTGAAAATCCTTCTATTTGGGAGCAATCTAATCAACACGGGCACATGGTTTATCTCCACGGTTTGGTCATTTGCATGTATATTGGAACTCTCCATTATTGATGCCTGTTTTAGCCCTCTATGGGATGGGTTTGACTAGTGAAGCCCCCTGAATAAATGCTTTTGACCAATGTAATGCATGGCAACAGAACATAACTTTTTTCTTTCAAAATTACTGTCTGATGATTAAATCCATGTATAGTCAATACAAATTTCCATAGGGAAAATCTAAACATAATAATAAAAATAACCTAAACACTCTACATGTTTAGTATTATTTATATTAATAGTAATAATATTACTATGTTGATTCATATTCGCTTAGTGCCATGTTCTCCCAACCTCAATCTCCTTTTTGCAAAGGTTAATGAAACAACTTTCTAAAATTTCATCTTTTTATTTGTTTTTTGTGATTTTGCTTAATCTTTTATTTTACTATTTTATTGAGAAAAAAATAGAAATGAGACAGTCTCAAAACAGGTTGGTAGGACAGTTAAAATAATTAATACATTACATATTGTTGTCTTCGTAGTGGTTAATCATAGTACAAGATTCAGACATGACACCCTGTCCAAACACAATTAGTACAAATCTTTCTTCTCATTGAATTAAGAGACAGTAGCTGTATATGAATCCTATTTTGTATATACAGATACAAAATAAAAAAGTAAGCAAAACCAAAAAAAAAATTACATAGGTGGAGTAGTTCCCACTGGTTGGTCCTTTACTTTTTCAGGACAGTTTTCTATTAAGCTCCAAAAATGAAGTACAATAAAATAAAATTTCATATTATTGCACATGCCTTCTCTGACTACAATAAAGGATCTCTGCTTCTTCATGTTTACGCCAAACTTTGCAATTAGCTTCTGTAACTGTGGCTGTGCGTTAAGAGTTCAAGTGTGCTTACTAAATTATATTGTTTAATGAATCTTTATGCAGTCCCCACATTGCAGGGACAGATGCTTCTGTAGTCTGTCTATATAGTCCTTTCCCCACTAATATTCTGTGAACTTTTTCTTTGCTATGGAATGTGCTGCAATTCCTCATGCCTTTTCACATATTCAGAATGCCATATACTTACCAGTATTGCAGCTTATTTTCTCAATTGAGACATTTTTATCATCCCTATGTTGGCATTATGTAAAGTGTCAAGCTCTAAGTTGTAGTTTAGCTTGTATTTTTTATTTCTTGTTGCCACCTGCCCCACTTTGTAGTGTAAGTGTTAGTGATCAGTGAAATAAATGGAAACAGATGGAAAGAGTCGAAAAGAACTTATATAATATGCACCATCCATCAGAGAGTAAAATATCTTTTCATTTACATCTGAAATTATCATAATTTGTGCTTGAAATGGCTAAATTTTATCCTTTCTTTTCAGATTGGCCGATTTTCTAATAATTTGGCTCACTGTTAATACTGTGTCCATGTGTTGATAACAATATTTTAGTCAACAGCAAACTATATTAGGTAAATACAACAGTAGTCCCAGAAGATTACAATGAAGCTAAAAAATAATATGATTGTAAAGTGATGTCATTGCCATTCCAACACAGCACAGCGCATTACTCTCATGTTTGTGGTAGTGCTGGTAGAAACAAACTTACTGCGTAGCCAATCTTGCAAAAGCATAGTTCATACAGTGGTGTACAGAATACAATACTTGATTATAGTAAATGTATGATAAATTATATATATATTGGACAGACGTTGTGGACAAATTTGCATACACCTTAAAGGAGGAAGGGTTTATTTTAGTTGGGCTTTAGAGGATTCCATTCTTAATTGGCTGGCTCCAAGGTAGGAACGTCTCAACAGAGGGCACAGTGAGGAAATCTACTCTTCATGGCATCTGGGAAGCAGAATGAAAGGGGAAGGGCCAGGGACAATATGTGCCCTGCAAAGCTACACCCTCAATGATCCGCCTTCTCTGCCTGGGCTCCTTCTCTAAAGAACCCATTGATTCAAAAGGTTGATCCATTGAAGAGGCTGATGTTCTCATAGCCCAATAACCTCTCTATGTCTCTTAATCCAGCAAGGTGACAATCAGAATTAATTAACACATTATACCATACATTTTATCTTTAGGGTGTACTCTCTTAAAAATTCATGGTCTAACAATAGGCTGGATTTTTTGTTGGCAGAAGCCACTTATAGCTCATGCTTACTGGATCTCCGGAGTGCATCAGAAGGTCACATTGAGTCACCCACCTAAACCGTCTGAGTGTGTGGAAGTGCATCATGTTTGCACACTGATGAAATGTCTAATGATGCATTTCTCAGATCATACCCTCATCATTAAATAATGAATGGCTTTATTTATATACCATCCAACCCTTTATAATTGACTAACAATTATTCTTAATGGTCACTGAGAAATAGAATAAGCATATGTCTTCTTCATATATTGGATATAATATATGAAGAATATATAATATATTTCCACCACTTTCTACATTGTGGAAAACTTTCCCCACACTCCCACCCCATCTGGGTCTCTGCTCCCAACTTACTCCATATCAGAACTATTTCATTTTCACCTGCTACTGACCCTTTGCCCTGGTTTCCCAGACATATCCTTGCCTTGGACACTGGAGATTTCAGTAATTGTCTCCCAGACATCAGTTTTATTTACTTTTCTAAGGTGGTCTCAAGTTTTAGTCCTGATTAGCAAATTTCCCCTTGTTCCTAAGCCTCAAATTCTGCCTTACTCTTCAAGCCTACCAGCTATATCACTGTCTTATTTTTGTGGATAATAGTGTCTCCATGTCTTGGAGAAGTATTCCTTGGTTTGTCTTCCCCCAGAGCCTTTCTTGCCTTAAAACCAGCCTTGGAGCGCCCACCTTTGACAGGTGTAGACAAAGGAAGGGTATAGAAAGAAAAACTCATGATGTGTGTATAGACAGTACAGTTGGGATAGATAACGCTGTGCTTCTACATAATCCTATGAGAGGCAAGATTTGCACTGATGGTGGTTGGACAGGATATTATGTCAGCTTCTAGTACTATGGTCATCCACTAGGAAAATAATTATTGAATTTGATATAATTCAGGTATAAAAAATAAGATAAGTAAACAGCTACACTCTTAATTTACTGATAAGAGACATCTGTTATAATAATGTCTGTAAGTATAATATCATGTATGCATCTTGTTCGATACCAAAACATTATGAAAACAGTTTGCAATGTATTAATTTATCGAATCTGTCTTGTTAAGGTGTCTTAAAACCATCTGATTCATATTTGTACTTCAATAAAATAAAATAAAAAAATTAAAAAATGGCTGTGGCCAACAACTTCTTTGAATAACTCACTATTGTTGTGGAATGCTGGACTGTGTTGGATTGTGTTGTCGAGTTTAAGCACCTAAGATAGTTGAATGACAATGGAGTGCCCACCTTTGACAGGTGCAGACAAAGGAAGGGGTATAGAAAGGAAAAATCAGCTGGGCGTGGTGGCGCAGGCCTGTAATCCCAGCACTTGGGAGGCTGAGGCAGGAGGATTGTTGTGAGTTTGAGACCAGCCTGAGCTACAAAGTGAGCTTAAGGCCAGCCTGAACTGCATAGTGAGACTCTGTCTCAAAAAGACCAAAAAAAAAAAAAAAAAAAAAAAAA